>CABFOQ010041664.1:0-13636 GCA_900660455.1 Gephyroberyx darwinii
CAACACCGAGTTCACGGAGCTTGCTAATGCTAGCTGCGGGAGTTCGGTAAGTTGGAAATATATTCACAGATCCAACTTTCCGGATCAATAAGTCATAAGTGAAACGTTGTTAAAACAAACGACACCTCTTTCCCACCGTAGTAAGGTAGACAACGAGCTACAACCTAATTTTCATCAAAACGAGCCATCCTCCGAGCTGGACAAATAACATTGGTCTCTATGTACAGCTGGCTGTGAGACTCGTGCGCAGGGACCGTCTAAAAAGTGCAACACCTAAAAGAGATACAACAAAAATATTCAATACCGTCACTGTTATACAGTGTAGTGTCCCCAAAATCACTTCACACATTAATGGTCTCCTGTTGGTTAAATTACAACACTTATTTTGGGAAAAAAAATGCTTTTTGCTTTTGCATAATTTTGAGGATTTCTTTGGGGGAAAAAAATATTCACTAACTTCACTCTTATACATTGTAATGTCCCCAAAATCACTCCACACATCAGTGGTCTCCTGTTATATACTATGAAAATAAAACATGTTTTCAAAGTCATTGTTAGAACTGTAATGGTTTTATTAAGTACTCATATCGGTACTCGGTATCAGCAAGTACCCAAATGTAAGTACTTGTACTTGTACTTGGTCTGAAAAAAAGTGGTATCGGTGCATCCCTAGAGGAGACAGTAATAAAATAGGACAAAGGATTATGTGTCTTGTGGTTAAGTATGAATGTGTGTGTGAATGAAGGAGGGACACATATCCTAAAGGAAGCATTATCTCATGGTAATCACAAGGATCATATAGATATTTTACCTAACGCACACAAAGGCTAATAACTACAGGATAATAAATAATCTAAAGAATTAAATCATTTTAAAGAATACAAAGAAAACTACGATAAGAAAAGAGTATAAGGAATAATAACATAATAAAAGAATATAAGGAATATAAAGACTATTAAACATAGGCCTCCACATCAGTAACCTGTTAATAAGGCTCTCCTACAACCAATACTTTTCAGTTGATATCCTAATCTGATTCAATTAATCCAAACACCCAGAACTGTAGCATTAGACAATGCACAATCAACATGCTGCAGAAATATAATCAGTAGGACACTCCAGCACTGTGAGAGCGTTGCGCTACTGTAATTAGCATTTCCCACTCACATTCAACAGATTTACCTTGAGAAATGTGCACATTTACCAACTCTGTGGTAATTGTGCACATTTACCAGTATTACCATCCTCTGCGCAACGGCGCCCTGACAATTTGGTGATGGAAGAGTACAGCCCGGAGCAGTTTGCTTCGTAAAGCCATGAAAAAAGTATTGAGCCCGTCTGCACTTTGCACCTTGTGCCTTTGACATAGTCTGTGCAAGCAGGCAAGGCAAATCCCCAAAATCCCTGTCACCAAAATTGCACTGATCATTACTGAGCCTTTCCATTTAGGCACAGTTAAGTTGGGTCTTTACTTTAGGAAGAAGGCTCACTTTTCTTTTGAAGCCAAAAAGACACTTATATTTGAATCAGTGACACTCTTTATCATGGAGCCTTGAGTTTCATAACAAATTGTAAAGCATGCATGCACCATTGCACCTCGAGTTGTCTGGCCTGCTCTGAACACTTTACTCACTGGTATGTCTTTATTTACAAGGCTATCCTGGGTCCACTTCATTCATCAATACACAGGACAAGATGTTCTTTCTGCCATAATCCAAGGCAAACACTAGCAGAAGCTCGATTCAGATATTAAAGGAATGATGCAAACAGCACCGAATGAAACACCATAGCAGACATCAGGCCACACTGTCATAAATCTACAGAGTCATTCGTCTGATGGCACCATTTGTCAACTACTTACTCTGGCATGTCATTGGGGTTATGAAGTGGGCACCACCGCTCCACTTTACCCTTGTCATCTACTGCCTGCCATCAGTGGCCAACAGCAGAAGACTGTGACTGGGCAGTGTGAGTCTATATAACTGTGTGAGTGTGAGACAGGGCATTGCTGGAAAAGGCTAAGGAGCTCAGTGAACTTTCCCTAGAAAAAAAAAACAAGTTTCAAATAATGAAGAAACAATGTCATTTTTGTACAGTACTTACGTTGAGAAGGGGTGACAGCTCCACCACCACCATGGGTTCACTGGGTTGTGGTTCCGGTCGTACCGTCACTGTCAGGATCTTGGAGTTGATCACCACAGGGGGACTACAGACATGCACACGCACGCACGCACACACACACACACACATACACACAGAACAGTTCATACCCGACCCCCGCTGTGCTTTTAAGGCTTTTTGAGTATATTTGCAAAAAATTAAATGAAATAAATTAATAAATAAATAAATAAAACAAATAATGAGACAATGAGAGGAAGCCTAAGTAGAAGAGCCCTGGACCTATTAGAATTCAGCAGGGCTGGGAAGGACAGGGTTATACTCATCCACAACCAAGAGCAGTAACCTGGATAATAGGGCCACGGCCAGAAAAAAACATCATATCACAAAAACCTTGTAATTCCTTTTGGAAGTTAAAGTTTCATAAAAGTTTCAGGACCCATTAGGCCCATACCCATTCAAAACCCACTGTATCCTTCCAAAAATACACGGCTGTCGATGCAAAAAAATATATATTTCGCCAATTCCTGAGTGATGTACTTTTTTAGAGATCCAAGGTTTTCGTCTGATAACTAGGCAGACAGGGAGAGGGGAGAGGCGAGGCAAGAGAGAAGATATGAGAGAAAAGATAGACGGAGAATTGGAATTAGATAGAGGGAAGAAGTGACAGAAGAAAGGGCATAGAAATAGAAAGGTAGAGAATGAAAAATGAAAAAAAAAATAGGGGAGAAAATACACCGGAGACCAAAAGGGTGAGGTATTGATAGAGAAAGAATTGGAGGCGATGCAGAGAGACAGAGGAAAGGGCAAGAAAAAAAATCCAAAAGAGTAGAAGGTAGGGTTTAGTTTCAAATGTTGCAAATGAAAGAGCAAATAGACACTGGAACACAGGAGAGGTACTCACTTTGGTGCAGGTAAGATGACGCCCAACGTCCTATACAGGATGGCTCCAATCACATAGTACATCGTAGCTTCTGACTCCGTCTCTGTCTCTGAAACACAGGAAACACAGCAGCTGATCAGCTCTACATCAAGCCCAAGAAAATACCCAAGATTAGATATATTACATAATTATATGACAGAAAAAATGTTTCTTTGGACAACACTGACAGCTGAAGACCCGTGGGTCTCAAGCCGTATAAAGTCATATTTAATGGTGAAAAGTCACACTTGCCCTTTTTGCTCTGATTGATTTAAAAGACAAAGACGAGAGGAGATGAAACTTTAATGATCCCCGTAGGGAAACTGGGTCATTGCAGCAGCAAATACTAATAGAATACTGTAGGCAAAAAATAGAATATGAACATTAAAATAGAGTAGAAAGAATAATATAGGAAATTAGGGTTCATATAAAAAGAGGAATTTGACAAATATCCAAGTGGGTGGAGCTTGAATTTGACTGAAGTCAAAATTGCACACTCTACAACAGTAATTCAGGATCTGCTGTGCTACCATTCAAATAGTGTTGCTTAAATTTGAGGCAACATGGATTGATACTTGGGTAAATAAATCACTTAAGTGCTGAAACAAACAAGCGCATCTTTCATCAATCTCATCAATCTATCATTTCAACGTATGTTACATTTCTGCTTGAACCATCGGTGATAAATGTTCTATTGACTACATCAAACTATTTTGCTTCATAAAAGCAAGGTTAGTTCAATGTCAGCGATCTCCTACAGGGCAAGATGACAGCTACATGCTCCATACACAGATTTATTATGCTTCTGCCAGTGATGAGTTCAAAGTATGTGCCTGGCTCCATTCCAAGCTCCAGGTTGTACACATTGCGTGGGTGGAGATAATACTCGTGTCAATTTTTAGTGTCTTTTACCAGCTGATGTGACTCACCTACTGCTCAGATCAACATAGGGTTTGATTCCATTGCTTGTTTGTTTCTTACTAACTGCACTGCCTTGTTCAGAAGCCTCATTTCTGCAACCAAGAAATTCAAAGCTACCATGCGAACAACTGGAGGTGGATGACTTCAACAAACTCAAAGTGTTGTCTGAAACATCATCCTTCTCTCCACCGCCTCTCCCTTCATCTCCTTCCCCATTTTCAGCACCCCTCTCTTTTCTCCTCAACACTTCATCTCTCTCATCCTTCTCTGTTGTTGTGTTGCCATTCTCCAACGCCCTCGACTTTTTCACCCTTTTCAACAGTCCTTCTTTTCGATCACTTCTCTCGCCTCCCATCACTCTCTCCCGTCATTGTTCTCTCACCAAAAAGAGCAGGGCTTCCCAAGGAGAGGTAGCGTCCCTCTGTAAATGTCACTTTGTCTCAGGCAAGGGAGGCAGAAGGAAGCAGAGAGGGAGTGACAGGAAAGAGTTCATGTTGAGAGATGCCTCTCCTTCCCTTGCCCTTTTAGGTTGAGAGAAGCAATGGAAGAACACAGACAGAGAGAGGGGGAGCGAAAGAGGGGGAAGGGGCTGATCATACCAGACATACCGGGTGACTCATCCAAAATCTGTCTGCCTGCTGCCTAAGAGGTAATATAGAGGAAGAGAGATAGCTACGCAAGACAGAGGAGGAGATAAGGAGGGGGAAACAGAAAGAGCTTGACTGAAAAAAAGCAATTGTGAGACTGTGAGGAGGCAAAAAAAAAAAGATCAAAGTCGGCATGAGAAAGCCTGTGAGTGTGATGGATCCTAATTGGACACTGTCTGCAGAGGCATGCAAATGAGAAAGTCAGTGTATTGTGGGTAAATGGTAAATCATTTTGAGGAAGGGTGGGGGGGTGGCACTCAAACACACCAATATTTGATATGTGGGGCTGATTAATACCACAAAACCACTCAATCTCAAAACTTTAATTTTCCCACGAACAGACTTTTTGTCACCCCACGCTTGTTAGAACATCGAAATGATTGGTGGTCAGTTGTAAGCCCGCTAAATGGAAAACCACCAGTCACTAGCTGTGAACTTTAATCTGACATTTGTCAGGAAAAGATATGCTCGGAGTTGACACAAAGCCATACTTGATGGTTTTAATCAAAGACTGCATCCAAACAATTCTTCATATCCTTCCTTACTTTCTTGTCTTTTTTCCCAAGCGAAGGGACTGGCGGAGTAATATACTCAAGCCCGGAAAAATTAATCGACTGTAATGCGATTTCCATTGTAGCTATATAGGGTCAGTGATTTCACGATTTGTATTTCGACATCTTGTATAACTTTACAATCCTTAGCAAATCTCTATTCATTGAAATACAGCCTATTCTAACCAGTTTAATAAGCTGTTGAACTTAAATGTAACCATTAATAGCAGATCAGAGCTCATGTGGTCTGCAGGCTAGCTGGAATAACAGTGTCTGACCATGCACATGTACCAGCAAAGGCATGTTTAGTACATGGATGCATTGTGCATGCCTGTGAGAAAGAGAATGTGTGTCTATGAATTTGTGTGAGTGTGTGTGGGAGAAAGCGAGAGAGACAAAGAGAGAGAGAGACTTTGTCACCTAGACAATCAGTGAAGAACAGTCCCAGCCTCTGCCCTGTGAAGCGAGTCCTATCAATTGGCTGTGTGTGTGTGTGTGTGTGTGTGCCTAAATACGTGCCTTTGTGAGCATGTTTAAGCTGTCCATCTGAGATAGGCTTTCATTACATGTTAAACGAACCAAACAAACAGATAGCAATCAACTGAAGGCCTCAGCCCCTGGACTGCCAATGGAAAGAGGCAGAGCTCCCACTGGGGCCGAGGATACTAATAATGTATGCGGCCACGGTACTGTAAAGCAATTTGGATAAAAGCATCTACCAAATAGCATATGTTAAAATGGCAATATAATCAGCATCATATTATAGCACAGCCCTAAGTCATTCATACAAGCACTGCCGAAGGGAGGATATTCCCCGCCAGAAACTAGGAGGGTAATGGATAAAAACAGAGATGGAGATAAAAAAAAAAGGCATAGACTGTAGCAAAGGGACGGGGAGGATAAGCGAAGGAGAAGAGCAGCAGAGAATGCTTTTCATGGCATAGTAGCATTCCACAAGCCGTAGCTGCCACCTTTTGTCCTCCTCTGATTTAAGCCCGAGATTCATCCTTGAGATATCTGATCTTGCTCCATAAAATGTGAAAAACCGGCAACCTATAGGCAGGGTGAATGGGAGGTCTAGCAGAGTGGTGCAGAATGAACACAGTGTGAGCTGATGGAGATAGAGCGAAGTGAAGTGAGGTGAGTTGAGTTGGGGTGAGGTCCACTGATGTTAGGATGCAATGTCTTCAGTGCCAATCACAAAGAGCTGAGAATGCAATGTCAGGGGTCAGAGAGACAGCTCCCTTCTCCCTGTCTCTCTCTGAACTTTAATCGGGACAGGGGGTGGGGAGCGAGACAGGAAGTCAGCCAGTGTAATTTCCTGTGGGACGTGACCTTTGCCTGGAGTGGTAGAGGCTGGCATCTGCCACAGTTATTCTCTTATCTCGTGTGAGCCATTTTCTTTCAGTTGGGCTCAGTCCTTCTGTTTCCCTTTGTAACTTTCTTTTTGTTGTTCTTGCTCCTACGCTTCCAAGCTTCCTCTTTCTGCTTTATCTTTACTCGCTCTCTTGATATATTATTCTCTTCTCTTCTCCTTTTGTTCTAGGTGTGGGTTTAGACAATCATGTTGCCTGTTTCTTGGCTGTGCTTGAAACCAAAGGAGAAATACCCACAACAGTTAAGACTAACAGCAGTCTACTTTATTGTGTTGCTAAAGGCGATGAGACATCTTTCAGGACGGTACGAGGACTTGGTTTTCTCAAGGGGTTGCAGCGGGCTTCTTCACAGATGAAAGACCAGCATCTACTTGTGAAGCCCTCCCGGGCCTCTTTACAATCCAACTCCTTCTCAGTATTATCCTTCAGGTGTCCTTGAGAAGCCTTCTATGTGCTTCAATGAGAAACATTTCTGAGTGCTTGATTTCACAGTGTCTAACTCCGGTTGGTGACCTGGTCCAACCTTGGTTGAAGAGCGAAATGTAGCAATGGGCTGGGATCCTAAAAGTGTACTGAATCATGGATCTAAGAATCAAGACATAACTTTGTGAACTACAATCAAATATGAATGAAGACAGAAGCTGCTGACAGACTTTAATATTTCAGAAAATGTGATGAATCTGCCTCCTACTGAAACCGCTCTCACGTCTTAAGGTAACATTACAGTGTCACTCCATAGTGGTGGAGTGGTCTGCATTTTGTCTAGCCAAATTCTGGACCGTTCTCTGTTTTCCTACCTTCAGTGGAGATAGTGAAGACCTCTTTAGGTATGTAGAGCTTGTCCTCTGCTGTCCTGGCCCAGTCCTTCATCCCTCTCCGGCCCTTCATGGGGAAGTTGATATCGCTGGAGACCGCCGACACAGGCTCACGCTGGATGGTTATCACTGGACAAACAAGAGATACGAGGAACACTTGGAACTATCTGTAATGCCGATTGGGGCTGAACAAAGAAAACCGGTTGAAGATAAGGTGCGCTGAAAGAATGGAAATGCAGAATGGAAAATGTTCACTTTAAAAATCTATTTAGTCTCATCTGCTTACAAATGTGGTGAGATAATTTCATTTGTTTCCAATGCAGTTTCATTTGTTTAAGGAATTTCCGAGAAACAAGATAGAAAAAGGCATGATCACTCCAATTGTATCAAAATGACACTTGAATCAAGAAAATAAGATCTGACTCTAGATTAAATGACTGTGATGATGGATATTTTTGCAGTTCTTTGGTGTGTGTGGCAAAGTCACGCATGCTGTTGAGGAAAATTGGCTAAGGATGAAGTATGTTAAAAATACTCAACCAAGATACTAATAAAATTATATTTATAAAATAACAAAGATGTCCTTAAACAATGTTGTAAAGGGCAACATCACACCGTTTATCCTTCCCTGTTGGACCTTGTTAATGAGTGACACTTACTGAGGTTGTTGGTAACCACCAGGAAACTCTGGAATGGCTTCTGAGCCTCTCCGATGAGGTGGATGAAATCCTCTAATATCCTCATCAGCATGGCTGCACCGGGAGAAACCTGGGGATGGAGGGTGAGGGAGAGAGAGAGAGGTGTGAATCATGAAATCATCATACTCGTCATCCATGGGCGACTTTCCAGGAACCACGTTCCACCCCTTGAAATGTTAATATTTATCGCATCACATTACCCAGACCATTGAATGTGTTCAAGGGCGGTATAATGTAACAAAGAGGGGTATGATATCGTATTTGGTTTGTTGTTTATTGTGTCCAGATGGGGAAGTAAACACACCTTAACTCAAGGGCATCGAAGTGGGTCACACACACACACACACACACACACCCTTGGTATAATTAGTCGGTACCCATTGTGTTTGGTAAGCAGGTGTGTTTTTATGACTGTAATAATGATATGTTAATGTAGCATGTGGTCACACCCACACACACACGCACACACACACACACGCACACACACACACACACACACACACACACACACACACACACACAGTTCTGTCCAGGATTATTGGCATTGGCAGATAATGTACAATATCTTCTGAAATAATTGGAAATAAGTTTCTGTC
Source organism: Gephyroberyx darwinii (assembly GCA_900660455.1). Classification (NCBI taxonomy): domain Eukaryota; kingdom Metazoa; phylum Chordata; class Actinopteri; order Trachichthyiformes; family Trachichthyidae; genus Gephyroberyx; species Gephyroberyx darwinii. The sequence continues at coordinate 8,645 of CABFOQ010041664.1, forward strand.
TTTACACATTCATCTGTTTTATTTACCAGCATATGATCAAACAATAAGTAAAAATATCTGTTATGGCATCAAAATTTACAAGTGAGTATGGCCATGATTATTGGCACCCTTTTCTAATACTTAGTTGCACAGCCTTTGGCAATGATGACTGCTTCCATGCGTTGGTAATTGAGATTGGTTTTCCTCTTACCACCACCTTATAGCCTTGTGAACTCTTATGTTTGCTGGTAATAGTTTTTCTGACATCCTCAGACAGCTCTTTTCTCTTCACCAGGGAAGCAGAACAGACTTTAAAATAGATAATTGGTTCATTTATAGCATGTGGGCTCCTACAACCTGTCACATGTGGGTTGAATTGTACTGCAAATGAGAATCTTTTTCCTCCAATAAAATTGATTTGAATTGTTCTACTGGGTGCCACTAATCATGGCCATGGTAACTTCTCAATTTTGAAACCATAAAAGATTTTTTTTAAGTTTGTATTGTTTGATCATGTGCTGTTGTAAATCGATAGATTAATGTGTGAAGAAAATATTGTACATTATCTGCATAAAATCTAAGGGTGCCAATAATCTTGGCCAGAACTGTATGCACACACACTCATTCACATACCGACATACACACACTTGGTATACTTAGTAAGCAGACACTGTATGGTAAACAGGTGCATTTTTATGACTCAAACAATGACATAAATGCTCCATCAGATTCATTGGTGTGCGACCTAGCAATGAACACACACACACACACACACACACACAGAAGGCCTTACCTGGTGTGCGTCCTCCCATTTCTCTACATTTTCCATGTCCAACATAAAGCTGACTACCTGGAAGAATTTCTGAGAAGAGACAAGATGGAGATGTGCTCAGCTGTTGATGGAGGGCTGATCGGTTCTGTAATCCCATTTGTATGTGTTTGTATGCACAGTGCAGGGATAGCCATTGTAAAAGTGGCCCATTATACATCTATCCTGAATCCATCCTTCATTAGTACTGCGGCAGCCACTGCAGTTTATTGTCTGTCAAATCTTGTAAAGTAAAACTGCATAGGCATATTGGATGTCAAATGACTGGCTAAGAGACTATTCCTTGCACCTGCTCAAATAAGAAAATCCTGCAATAAAATCCCTTTTGAGGCCACAACAACTCTCCAGCTCACTCTCCAGTTCATTGTTATGCTGGCCGCATGCAGTCAAAAATGGGGTTTCTGCAATGAATACGTTTGGAGGTGTTGCATATGTATCTGTGTGTGTGTGTGTGTGTGTGTGTGTGTGTGTGTGTGTGGGTGTGGGTGTGTGTGTGTGCTGTTTGTTTGCATGGCCTCGAGTGGGCTACACAAGTAGGTTTGGCCCTGCCTACCTGCACGTCGTCGGGAGCTGGGATGTAGGTTGCTCTTTTGAAGGTGTCCGTCACATTTCGCAGAATCTCCGTGGAGAAGAGAAGGTCACCGCTGTAGTAGCTCCTCCTCTGCAAGAGCTCCAGGAGACTCCTTACGATCTGAGACATGCCCTCCCCAGCCAGGGTCCTCTGACCCTTCGCAAGATGCTCTCGCAACTACAGTATATAGTAAAGGAAAAAGACAAGGGGGGAGAGAGAGAGAGAGAGAGAGAGAGAGAGAGAGAGACAGAGAGATAATTTGAATTCTAAAAGAATTTTAATTCTTTCTTGTCACAAGTTCAGCAATAAAACACCTAAAATCAATTTAGTCAAGCTAAAACTATCACCCAATCTTAATAAATAAACAAATAAATAAACACTATTACATTTAAAACTTAAGCCTCCTTGCCTCATCAGTAGTACAGAGCACCTCATTTCCTACTTTACCAGGTAGCCAGCTTAGCCTTCCCAAAGACAAGCACACCTTTCTCCTATCTGACACTGTGTGCTTGGGCCCCCCTATGTACAATTTATGGCAGAAGTTTGTATGCAACCCTGTACATTGTCCCCAACATGCCTGAAGCCTAATAAACAGGTGCTCAACTGTTTCTACCTCACCACAGAATATGCAACCCTCCCTACGGTTGAATCAAGATGCCACCTGTCTGTATGTAGCAATGGCCTGGTCAACAATCCTCGACTGTAGATCAGCTATGTGCTTCTCTATAGGAGATTTATACAGGGAGTGCCAGCATCCTTTCAGAGATGAGCCAAGTCCCCTGACCTTCACCCCCTGAGTGAGGCCTGGTGGCGGACTTTCACTGAGGGTACAATGCGTTCTTCCCAACCTGCCTGAAGTCTAGCTGTGGAGTTTGAAAAGATAAGATGGAATCATCCCCCTCAATTGCTGCAGCCACAACCAATGGAGATAAATCCCCATCAGTAGAGACAGTCTCACCCCACTGCAACAGTCTCTGTACTGCCTCCAGCATGAAGCCTGGAAGGGCAGACGAAACCACCCCCACAATCTGCTATGCCAGCCAGTGAGAACGAGTTCCCATAACTGCAGCCACTGCTGATGTTCTCTAACCCCTTCCATCCACCAAATCAACCAGCTTAGTGACCCCTGCTCTAACCAGTTCAGCCCGCAAGCTGGGGGAGTCAAACAGTCTGATCGGCAACAGAGGGTTGTGAAGCAAGGGCTCAGGTAATATCCATCCTGCTAGATTAATGTTTTCCAGGTGACAGTAAATGTCCTCTGCCAGGCTTGTAAGACTGCTTGATAAAAGGGAGTAAGACCTGTCAAGTCGATCTCTCCTGAATTCAACAGAAACAAATGTCTGTCATACCCAAGCCACCGGAAAGAGGAGACACTACTTAATAGGTCTACCAGACCCTGGCCTCCCTCCAATACTGGAAGGTACAGAACCGCGGCTCTGGTCCAATGCTGTCCCACCCAGAAAAGAATCTACCAGCCTCCTCTGCAGCTCTTTTATCAGGCCTCTTACACATACAACTTATGCCAGAGTGTTAAGCCCGCCAAGGACATTAGTGGCAACAACCACTGCCATTTAGACAGCTTGGCAACCACCTTATCAAAGACTCCCTCACAATGCTTAGCTGCCATGTCTATTGAGCCAAGGAACACCTCTCCTCTTCCACTGCAGTCCCCATGGTAAACTCGGTGGTCCTGACCCTGTCCACCTTTCACTCAGGAGCTCTTCACTCTTCTCCCAATTCACCCTAGCTGATGACGTTTCTCATATGTGGCCATGGTCTTTCACAATCAAGGCCGCTGCCCCATTCACTACAGTCCATGTAATACTTAGCCCCTGCAGGCCCTCTCCTAAGTGGGACTGACCAACTCAGCCCATCGGCCACCTTGATCATAACAGAGACACTAGGATACAAGAGTCTGGCACATGAAATTAACCCATCCACAAATCCAAAGGCCTTCACAGAAAGCAGCCCCATTTTCTTCCCCTCTAACCCTGCCCAGTCCAATATAGATAGATAGATACTTTATTGATCCCTGGGGGGAAATTCTGGATATGTTTCTGATAGGAAAAACATTGTTCCTTATTGACCTCCCAAGCATTTTCCAAGTCTGTTGCCTCAACATTTTGACAGAATGGTTAATCCAGGCACAAAGTGCCACAGGTCTCCAGTTCTTGAGAAGGACTAAGTCCTCCTTATTTGGCAACATCAAAAACACTACCCGCTGACAACTATTTGGTAGTATAGCCCTCTGGAAGGCTTCCTGAAGCACCTCCAGCAGATCCTGCCCCAAAATGCCAGTAGAACTCCACTGGAATGCCATCAGTCCCTGGAGCCTGGCCCAGGGACAGCTGCAGCACTGCAGTAGTAAGCTCCTACAAGGTGAGACCTGCGTCTATTGCCTCCCTTTGCTCTGGTCCAAGCTTAAACAGTTCCTTAAACACGTGACATTCTCCATATAATTTCAGCATATAAACCCATGGTAGATCTCTTATCTGCCCCTCCTCTGAGGTCACCACACCCAAAGGAAGCCGCAGGTGTAACACTTGTTTCTTCTGCCCTGTCCACCATTCCAGGAGTATCTCTGGCAAAAAAAAAATAATACAACATTGTGTTTTCCCTACCTCCAACCATTGTCTAAATGTATTTTCATATTTTCATTTTCATGCTTTTTTATCCGCCCTGTCTTTACTCCATAACAATGAAAACCTATTACATGAATCCAAATCTTGGCATAATTTAACATTCAAATGTCAACAGGAAGCTTGATGGAACTTGTAAACTCATATCAACAGCAACTGTGTGGTGGTCTAAAAAACAACAACAAAGAAGCCCAAACTCTATTGTGTACTGATTTGCTAACATAAAGCATGTCCAGCCTAGCTGCACTGAGCCAAGTGTAACGCTTAATAGTCTGGTTACTATTCTTCAACGCATCAATAAGCTCATACAGTCTCATACATACATGCAGCAAGACCTCCGCTGACTGCAAAAAGACTACACTGACTCCCTTCTGCCCCATAATCTCATCAGGCTTTCTTGTACCTATCTCTTCCCCCATTCATATTCAAGGAACCTATTCTTACACACACCATGAGGAACAGAAAAGTAAGTATATAGAGAGAAGAGAGTTTAGAATACACCCTTGGTGAATTATCCATCACTTTCCTTTTTTTGCCGATGCTCTTAAAGCCTCTTCTGGCTCCTTATACCAAATACCATATTCTTCAACCTAAAATGCTTTTGCTGGGTAAGCTCAGTTAAACTAGTCTTCATCAGGGATTTGACAGATACAACAAACCAATCCTCATTAAAAAACAAACAAACAGACACCTTCACTCTTCCCACAATTACCATCAAGGAAAAAATCAATTTCATCAAGAGAGTACAAAACACTCCCCACCTACCACCTCCTTACTGCCTACCTCCTGATCTGGGGCCACAACCACCTGAGTCTGACTCACAGTATTGCCACCCCTAATTCTATGACCACCCTCTTCCGCTATACAATATTTCCCTCCCCACTCACACCCATCTCACTTAAGGCAAACCCCTCACTTGTGGTTTCCTCCAAGTCTACCTCAACCCCCCCCCACCCCCCCCCCCCCACCCCCTC
>CABFOQ010041664.1:13656-25667 GCA_900660455.1 Gephyroberyx darwinii
TTGAACATTGTCTTCCCTCTGCCCTGCTGACACAACCCCATTACGACTATCCTCAGTAAATGCCCCACCAGTATTGGAAGGCACTGAACTCACCAATGGAACCTCTTGTTGCACCACAACATCGCCACTATCACCAGATAAATCAGAAACAACGCTTACCTGAGATTCACTGCTCACCGTAGACTCATCTCCGGCAGAAGTGCTGGCTACAGCGCTCTCCGGTTGGGCTCCACTCACAAGGGGGTGCTCCCTCGCTTCTTCCCCCGCTGGTGTGGCCCCAGGCCCCGCAACATCGGCATGTTTTATCCATGGGCACGCTGCTATCTAATGTCCCACCTATCCACACTCAAAACAACATAAACTACGAGAGCTAGCATACAAGCTATATACTCTACCTTGGTGAATGACCTGAAAATTCACCTCCAGTGTTTTCGTAGGCGAGTCAAGGAACATGAACACCTCTCTCTCCATCCCAAACAAAATTTTTGAAACCACTTGCAAATTTTCTGAATCAGGAAACCTTTGGCTGGAGAGCTTCATCCAAAATAATCAGTGGTCAATTTTAAATAGTGATCCTAGTGCTGGGCGAAAGCAATGGCGTGATTGGAACATGAATTCTGTCCACCTTCACAGTAACTCCACTGTCGACTAATCGGTGCACAAACCTTTCCCGCTTCATAAACACTAATAACCTATCCTACCTCCCCTATAGCTAACAAAACCTCCTCCAGTGTCACCAGGTCCAGGTACACACCTGAGCCCATCCCACCACCGCCACCAAACAACTAAACACAGTCTCCACTCATTCCTTAAACTTGAACAAAGTTATTAAACTTTAAACACTACCCATACAAAAAGAGACTGAGAAACCAAAAGGACCCAGAAAAAAAACCCTACTATCACTCTTTACACGTACACACCTCTCACATACCCACCTCCCAAGAGAGAGAGAGAGAGGCAATCCAACTTAATGCATTGAAAGTCGATGGCTTCACCACTGCTGGGCATTTCATAGATGATTAAATGCATGCTCACAGGTACACAGCACAAATGTTTTTGGCAGCAGGGTTTTTAGCCAGAAGATTATCAATAAGTAGCTAGTAAAGATGTCAGAAACAGCAAGCCTAAACAAACCAAAGATGTTTTTTCTCAAGAAAGAGAGGAGTACATATATATATATTTGTATTTGTTGATCAGAATATGTGTTTAAACCCTACACCCTCAAATTAGGTGAGGAAACAGAGAGGGAGCAGCACTCTCAGGCTAAAGTTGGATCTCATCACTTCATTGAGAGAAAGTGATACAGAAAGCAAGATAGTGTGTGTGTGGGTGTGTGTGTGTGTGTGTGTGTGTATGCATGAGAGAGAGAGAGAGAGCGAGAGAAAGCGACGGAGAGAAGAGGTTGGTGAAGAACAGAAGATATCAGCAATCAGAAAATTAATTATTGACTCCCGGTGTTAATGAAAGGTTGGCAGTGAAGCTAACAGTGCAATCAGCTCTGTCATGCACAATCCCTGACCCCCATCTCTTGCCGTCATCACCACGGTGATGGAAAAGGTCAAAGTTCACAGAGCAGGAAAACAGACTGGTTGATGAACGCATTCATAAGATATGTTCATTAATCAATAAGCGAGAGTGCAAAGCCCAGGAAAGCAAATTAGATAGCAGTGAGTCTAGAATAAAGATACTCTTCTATTTTCAGTAAACTTTTCAAAAAAGAATGAAGCTACATGATGGGTGGAGAAGGTAAAACGTGGGCAGAGAATGACATTTCTACTTGCAGCAGCTATTCTTCACTTTCTTCGAAATTCACTAATGAGAGAGAAAGTTTGATGAAGGTGGCTGGAGGTACGGTAGAAAGTCATGCTGCAGCTAACACGCTCAAATGATGTAATCACAAGGAAAATATATTTTTGTCAAAATAAAGTTTGCCTTGCTGAAGATGAAAGAAATATCTCTGGAGGGAGTTTCTGAGTTCTGAGTTTGTGAGTGTTTATTAACTGGATAAAGAGCATTTGCCTTGCGAGAAGGGAACTTACAGATAAATGTAAATATCTATATTCAAGTGAGACGCATCTGGCGAAGCTCGGAGGACCCCAGAAAGCAACTCCATTATTGTCCAGCATGCAACGACGACTAGCAGATCCTAGAGAGATAGAGAGGAAGAGAGAGAGAGAGGTCTCAATGTGCATCCAAAATTCAAAACTACATACATTCACTGATACAAACACTTCATGCCACTGAATTTCAGTCTTTGTTAAATATGGTGTCCAACAGGCAGAGAGAAAAGTTTGTCTATTTTGTCCTCTAATTTATGATCCGTCTCTCTGGTTTAGAACTGATAGCACAATTGTAAAGATCATTTGGATGGGAACATTCAAACATATACAGCAATATCAATATTCAATTAATTGTCAATGGACCAGCTGTATGATGTACATGACAGACATGACATAGAAACATAGTCAGGATCTTTGCAGCATTAGGATGTTCCTGTTTTACAGAAAAAAATATTGTTTAGTGCCAACAACAAAGGAATAACTTGTTTGAATTCTTAAATTGAGAGGTCCAATTTCCACTTAATTTAATAATTTTTCAGGAGTATGAATTTTATGTAAGGAATAATAAACAGAATGTCTGCTACATGATTTTAACATATAGAGACGAACCATGAGAAACTAATAACATTGGCATTTTTGAAAGATTCAAAACAAAAGTCAGGGCTGTTCATTTGTCTTAGTAAAATATTATTCAGGTTTGCTACTAGCAAGTATTCCCTCTGTAGCAGCTCTCTGTCTGCAGTGCTTGGCAGCTCTCATCTGTTGGCTGTTTCAGCCTGGCAGCCAGCTGATGAGCTGAGGGCAGCCATAATACTTCACCAATACAAAACAGACAAGTAAATACTGTACCTATGAGCTCTTTTCCTGGCTATTGCTTGATAGAACTAAAATATTTGCTTGAATAAAATAGATAGATTTAGATACTCCAGATGTGAAGTTCATATGCAATGCCAGCCAATGCAGGCAAGCATGTTTCAATGTGTGAAAGAAAAGTTCCAATGTTATATTGTGACAGATGTTGCCTCCCGCAATTTTACTGCAGGCTTTCTGACCCACTGCTACTCTTAGACTCAAAGACAAATTGTTCGGAAAACTCTCTATCGAGCTATTGTAAGTTGAAAGGTAACTTGTTCGTTGAGCAACACTGAAATTCATGTCATGTTATATGTCTACTATTTTCATTCTACTGCATTCAAGCAAGAGTTGTCGGCAAGATAGATGCTGGGAAAATGCATGGGATTCTGTAATGGCTTCCACTGTACATCAAGGCTTAATAGTTACCGAATTTTCAAGGACATCTGATACCTATTTATTCAAGGTATACCAAACCAGCACATTTACATTGAAGTTTGAGTTTCTTGTGGGATTTCTTTGTCTGTTCTGCCATGGTGGCTATCGCTGTTCATGCTAACTACTCTTCTTCTATTTATTCCAAACAAACCTCTGTTGCTGGAAAAGTAAAATGCATCACTTTCTGTGCCCCAGAGGATTTTTCCTTACCTACCTGACACCGGGTGTTTAGAACAGCAAATGCAAAAGCTTTCATGAACTGGGTAGAGGTTGAATCTGCATTGTGTTATAGCAATCGATGATAGAGAGTAGCAAAACAGACATTTACAGTGAAAAGTTGTGGATTATTACTTTAAGTTAGAATAGTGAATGAAGAGTTTTGCTGTCGGTAACTGATTACATGAACATAATAGACATCCTCCAAGCCAATCAGAGACATGCATTCACACGCCATGATTAAAGTGTGATAATCAACAGACCTGAGCTTCCAGCACATCACAGAACATAGTGTAGTTGACTTGCACTGACCAGTGGCATTAGTTGGACACTTGTTGTAGACAGTTTCTCCAGCTGAGGCTCTCTTCCACGTCATAGATACTAGGTGCTCATCTTTGCAGATCTCGTGAGGCGCTGTAGAAGCAGGTGAGAAACGCATGAAAAAAGTTAAATGCGGAGTATGCAACAACACCATGCACACACACACATATGCACACACACACACACGGGAGAAAGAGAAAGCACAAAAAACAAGATTCATATCAATGTTCTCCTGCAGCAGCTCCCAATCTTATTCCCTGTACATTGCTCGGTGCTCTCTGTCAGTGTCACTGCCTCCATATAGTATTTCATTCCCTCTTCATCTTTCCCTCCTCTCTTTATTCATCTGTTTTTCCCCCTCTTTCATAACCCTGATGGAAAAAAAGAGAGGAGTGCTCTGAAGAGGAGGGCAGAGGAGTGTTGGAAGAGGCTTTGCAGAGAGATAAAGAAAGAGAGGGCGGAGAGAGAAGAGAGAGAGGGAGACGGTGAAAGGAAACGAGAGTATGACAGTATGACAGAGAGAGAATGATGTTCCTCGGCAAAGCCAATAGACAGATCCTTGTCTTGTGTAACAGAGGGTTGAAAGCTATTCAAAAGGACGGGGTCGTGGTAGAGGCTGCACTGAAAAGTTCATCATCCACGGCCTCTCACATCTCAACACAAGCACGTGCACATGTGGCGTTCAGGCGTGTGCAGGAAAACACACTTACATATTCACGCACACACACACACACACACACACACACACACACACAAATACATGCACACAAACACACAGCTCCAGTCAAGAGGCATGCTTATTAAACCACAGTGTTTGCTACAGTGGCTGACACACTGACAAATCGCACTGAGCGGGGCTTTGAACAATCCACCCTCTACCAGGGAAAGAGGAATACAGACAAAAAGGGAAACAGAGAGAGAGAGAGAGAGAAAGAGAGAGAAAGAGAGAGAGAGATCAAAACAATGTTAAAGAGGAGAGCTATAAGGAGAGATGGAGGAGCTTTAGAGGGAGAGGAAAAGGGAAAGCACCAAAAGACAAAGACATGCAAGAGCAATGGAGAGGAAGAGATGGATGGGTATGTGAATTGACAGAAAGACAGACAAGAGGCAGACAGAGATGAGAGGAGTGCAGTGCTAAAATTGAGATGGAAGCTTTGGCTGTGGTGCGAACCGCTGGGAATCACTTTCATCCTACCTCAATCGTACTGTGCATGTGCATATTTTGCAAAAACACACACACGCATGCACACACACACACACACACACCTGGAATTATGAATTTGTGCAGCAGTCTATTAACACAGATATACAGAGACACAAACACAAGAGAGACTTGCAGAGAAATGCAAGCACAAAAAACATTGTATATACAATTGTATTGTATACACACACACACACACACACACTGACCTGGGCACTTCTTCTCGTTACAGGACCGGACTTCCTCTCCGGAGCCGTCGCAGGGGTAGCCCTGTATGCCAGTGCCCTCACACATCCTGAAACGTCGCTGCCATCCAGAGTCACACGTCTTGCTGCACAGACTCCAGTGGTTCCAGCTGCCCCAGTTACCTCCACCTAAAAAGAGGAGCACAGTGCCGCGGGGGGAGATTAGGGAGCAGGGGAGAAAGGAGGGAGGGAAATGTGGAAGGCATGTGGAAATGTGGAAAGAGATGGAGTTGTTGATGAAAAGTAAATTTAGGTTATAACTCTAGGGCAGAGGTTCTTAAACTTTTTTTCTTTTGGTGTGGAAATTAAGTCAATATGAGCCCATGCTGGGACCCAGGCTCATTAAAACACACTAGTATTCTTTTCCTTTGAGGCCCCTAATGAAACAGACATGCAACCCAATTTGGGTCCCAACCTACAAATCGCTAGTATGCAGAAAGGCAGTATCAAATCGGAGACCACGCCGACAGTCACGCAGACGCCTTCAGATAATGCATGTTCTGAGTTTGCATAATGGTGCTTGAGAGGGTGTGTATGTGTGTGTGTGTGTGTGTGTGTGTGTGTGTGTGTGTCGCACTGTGCGCAATGCATCTATCTGTACGTCTTACCACCACACGAGGGGTTGGCGCAATCTCTGTTCTCCTGGTGAGGGCCCTTACACTCGGCCCAGCCATGCGCCGATGCACTGCACCTTCTCTGTCTCTGTTGGGTCCCAGTGTTACAAGTCACACTGCATCTGGACCACGGCCCCCAGTCCAACCACTGGCCCTCCACTGGATAGAGAGAGAGAGAGAGCGAATGGGAGGGATAGATGTTGGAAGGAAGAAGATTTTGAGAGACACAGGAAAATCAAGATAAATTGAGTATTGAAGGATGGAAAGGACGAGATTGAAAAGAAGGGGGGGGGGGGCAGAGAAAGTGAGTAAGCTACATGTAAACAGAATGTAGAACAAAAAACAAATATATTAGAGGCCACTTGGTTCTCCATAGAAAGCAACAAACAAACAAACATAACACAGACATATTGACATTTTAAATATTTCAGTCTGTTACACAATAACTGATTGCAATTCTTTTCATGTTTTGTTTTTACAGCAATTCGCAGTTCACACAGGGTGCGGAGAGAGTAACGCCCCATTGGATTTTCCATTAAATTCAGCGTTATCAGAAAGACGCCACATTTGAAACTATCCGATTTCGACTTCGGCCCGGTGCTTGTGTAGAAAAAGCGAAATTTACAAAAAATAAAAAAAGTTTTAATCCAATCCCAGCGTCGGTCAGACGGCATGTGAATACCGAACAGCTTAGCCGAAGCCTGATGACATCAACGACGGCCTGACAGCCCCCACTGTCTCCTCTGATAGCTGGTATAACACAGCGGCGTGGCCGGTGGTAATTGAGTTGTCAAATGAAATGCACCAAATGCATAGAGATTATGAAAATCACTCAAGGATAGAGAGAACAGTTATTATTAGAGCCTAAAGTCAAAATTTCAAAACTAGTGACCATTTCTATAATTGTGAGGGTTCACCACCCAGGATGACTATACCAAAGAGAATACAGCCAGAGAGTTGACAGGTGTTACATGCCTTGGGAACTTTGTACTCCTGTTTGGGGTTTGGCAGTGCATGACTGTATGTAAAGGTTGGCGACAAGTAAACTAGCAATGAATACTTATTTCTCCTGTTCGCCTCAGTACATATTTATCATTAGCATATATTTGTAAGAACTAACTCGACAGAGGAGCCGATTGAAGATTGGGTTGACCTGTGGGCATGGCCCCTTGCCATTAATATTGATGAGAATACCAGCGGAACAAAGAGACCCATTATAATATCTTTCAGACCTGGCGGACCTAACAACCGCTGTCAAAAGAGTCGAGCTTTGTCCCTCGACATCTTGGGCTGCAGGCTAACAAAAACACAGGTGTTTTCCCATTTATTTAAAAGAGCTTGATCACGGTGTCTGGTGAACTTGGCATCATATGAGTTCAGATGAGTGTCTGTGTAGAAGAATGGAGAATGGCATCAGAGATGAGATTTTACACCTGAGACGGTGACGTCTAAGACTCTTTAATTGCAATCTATTAGCGTTAAAGACCCAATCTGCAACCCTTATTGTAACACTGTCACCCTGGATTTGTTAATCACATAGCCATTAATAGGACTGAACAAATTCTGAACTGTATCGCTTGAGGTTTCTCTATCCCCGTCAAGGCAACATTACTTTTACAATATGAGAAGAGAATGTAGACTGCATGTGTATGTGTGTGTGCACGTGCATGTGCACATACCTATTCAATTTTGCTGCCAACACACACACAAAAAAAAAACATTATTATATTTAGGCTTATTATATTATCAGCAGTTGTTATGATGTGGGAAAGAATTACATTATCATCTGCTACACATCCTTCCCACTGTTAAGATCCACTTTGATGCATTACAGAAGGATGCCACTCTCTATTTGGCAGTCCTCCATCCTCTTTAACGTTTTGACAGATTGCGTAAGGCGTGCATTTGAGAAAAGCGGGCTTGGGACCAGAAGGTCAGCTGTTCAAAGCCTGCACAGACAAAGTGAAGGAATGATGCTCTCCCCTCCTTGAACAGCTACTGCCAAGGTGCCCTTGAGCGAGACTGAACTCTCACTGGCTGCTCCATGGCCAGCAGCAGAAGACTGGGGTTCTGGGAGTTTTTCCTTGTCCTCTGTTGAGGGTCTAAGGCTGGGGGATGTCGTGTACTAACAATTTATTGTTTTCACATGTTGGGGACTGTGAAGCCCTTAGAGACTGTAACAGTGATTAAGGGCTGTACAAATAAAAGTGATTTGAATTTTGATTTTGATTTGTACTGGGGAGCTCTCCGGTGTGATTGCATTTGGCGGAATAGAGCTTTTCTGCTCAACATATCCCTTACCTGGATGTACATATGGTTCTATTACTATACTCATTCATTGACTACAATTATTCCCTAACCCTAACTTTAGCCCATACCCTTATTTAATCCTAACTCTAACCTTAACTCTGAACCCATGTCCTAACCCTCAAGAAGAACCCCTTGAAGAAGTGAGAAAAAGCAAAATATCTATAATAATATAAAAATAATATCTATTTCTCATCATTGTGAAGAAATTTGGTTCTCACAAGTATAAAAATACAAGAAGACACACACACAAACACAAAAGTAGGAAGTACAAAAGGAGGCTGGCAGGAACTGCATTAGCAGTGTCTAGAGAAGAGCTGTGCTCTTACTCACATCTGCAGCATCATCTCTACGGGAAGTACAAAATTACATCAACATTGAAATGGTTTCAATCACTAGCGGGAGCTGTGATATATTCATGCAAAGCGAGCTAGACACATGCGGTAAGATATTTCCCAACATTTATCATATCAAACAAACTGAACGCATTCAGTATATTTATTTTGACTGTGGTAATGAAGTAGCGGTGTAGGTAGGACACTGTTTTCTTGCCAAAACCACATTTTCTGTAATTAAGACAGAGTCGTTTATCCCAAACAGAAGCTTGGCTATGGACTGACTGTTTATACTGTGAGAAAAAAGCAGTAGGTGTCAAAGAACTTCCAGGCTACCTCCAGCCAGCTTTCTGCCTACACATGCGAGTGCCTTTTAGTTCTTGATGTTAGCGATTCAAGATCCTATATCATCAAATGAATTATGGATGTATGACATTTCCTCGGATTTTCCTTTTTAACATTTTCAACTCTTTCCATATGTGTGTACATGTGTTTGGTACGTTAACTAAACATCTGGTGCAAGATGTGTACGTATAGAGTAGAATAGTGTAGTGACAAAATTACTGCAACACACACACATATACACAAACATGCACACACAACTACAAGCACGCACACACACACACACACATACACACACACACACATCTATATTCACACACACACACACACACACACACACACACACACACACACACATAAACCATAAAACACATACATACACACATTTCCTTTAGGCCCTTGAAAGGAGTGCCTACCCTCTCTCCCAAACCCTCTCTTTCCATCACTGTTCTCATAACAGCGTGGCAAAACATCCCAGAGGGCATACTTTAGATTTAGATGTCTTCCTCTTCCTCTCTCTTTGAGATGTAACTTTGCAACCTCTTTGTCTGTCGGCGGGGACACTTTTGTTTTATTTAAATATTAACCTTGTGTTTTCTTTAATAGCTTAAATTAGACGGTAGGGAGGGCGAGAACATGAGAGGGATTGATCCCAGGCAAGCTCGGGAATTTCTGCTGTGGAATAATAAATAAAAAAGTTTTAACAATGAAATAATTTCGCAATCTATTTATACCTGCAGTACATTTGCATTTGCACACATTTACACATTGCGCGTTTGCATAATTCAATGCAGGCATACACATATACAATGCATACACACATACATAAAGATGATGATAAAGCACGCACGCTGTGAAAAAACACCAAAAAACACCAATTTGTCATAAACTGTGAGGAACGTTTTGTCCTCAACACATTTACCAATTTAATATTACCATATTGGACAACACAGTGTCACCCTGTTTTCTTGTGTGTCTGTGGAGCTGTGTGTTCGTTTATTCCATTATTCTACTATTATGCAGCATTATTTAAATGGAGCCAATACACTGTCAATAGAGAAAGCGCTAACCATAGCAAATCAAATCATCATTATGCCTTCCTGAAATAAATATACCTGTCAAATGTCAATGCTTTCAAAGTACCCTTCATTCCCTCTAAGTGTATGAAACACAAATGAATGTAGATAAATAAGTAAGGCTTTTCCTTTATGCCAAATTTGAACTCTAGCTCATTTGATGAGAAGATGTTGGTATTGAAATTTCATTATATGAGATGGCACATGAAGAATGTAGAGATGTGATCATCCATTACTCAGCTGCTCTGTGATAGGCTACAATCATTGTCAGTCAAACCTCGTCCCGCCTCTTCTTCAGACCGCTCCGTTGAGACCTCATTTCAATGGTTGGCCGGCCCAATTCCACTCCAATGGCAGGCTGATAAAGATGTTTCGGGTGGACAGTCTGAGCCAAATTGGAATGCAGCCCAGAGGTACACTTGAGACCAGAATGGGTTGGGGCTGCTCCAATGACTTATTGCTGTTCTTGACAAGGTAGGACTAATAGGTAATCTCAGAGAGATACTGAAGTGCTGCACTGCAGGACTGCTCAGCAATCCAAACTAAGCCAACCATGGTGGAGACACAGAGATCCAACCTAAAGCTATGGCTTTGCTGTGCCACAATCCTTGAAGATGGCTGAACGGGAGCTTTCTGGACAAAGACCATTATGGAACTTTGAAAACACTAGTGGGGATAAAGTGACAAATGTGAAGTGACAACAGTGAACATGGGTAGGCAGAAGAGATGGAGGGGTTATTTTGACAGAAGAGAGAGGCTTCAATGAAAGAGCTCTAGTGAAAGACGGAAGAATTTTAGTTATATTGGAAGATAGTGTAGGATAAGGCAGACTACACTGGAGTGTGATATGGACATTTTACACACGATGATTGATAGTTAGAGAAACACAAATTCAAGAGAATGAGTTGAAGATACCTTTATACCTGGACGTACAAATGCATGTACCGAAATTGAGTCATTTCCATGTGCATGTAAATCCAGGTTTAAGGGATGTGGCAGTAACCCAGAAAAGAGTGTTTGTCAAAATTGTATATGAAAGAAAAAGAGGACAGAGTAACAGTTAGAGAGGCAGAGAGACGAGAGAGAGAGAGAGAGAGAGGGTGTATAATGTAAATGGGGATGGTACTAACCAGGACACACTGCTATGTTGCAGAGTTTGGTCTGAGACTCTGGCCTTCCGCAAGCTGTGGCCCCGCCTCCGTTCACACACTTCCTTGTTCGGGTCCTGGAGCCCCGCCCACAGGTCACAGAGCACAGACTCCATGACGACCACTCCTCCCACAGCCCATGCACTGCAAACACCCACACACACACAATGGGGATGCAGAATGAGAGAGGCAGGAGGCGGAGCATATCCCATCGCAGCCAGAATGAGAGAATGAGATAAAAAATGTATGAGTACATCTCTTAAAAGACCAAGAAGGAAGTAACCTTGCCACCTCCATCAAAACATTTCAATTCGAAAAAGCTACATTGAGAATGATGTTGCTCTGACATGTTATGCTGTCAGGATGAATGGCACTACATGAAATAAAAAGGTCAGGAAGGTGAGAAATGGATGGGTTGCCATTTGAAATCATGCAGTTATGCAGTTAGAGTTATGACAAGGAAATGAACGTGGTATGGTTTCTTCTGAAAATATTAGAGCTTTCAGTGGTTTGTAGCGTGTAGTGAGCCAAAGGATCCAAAGAGTTCAAATGCTTCAAACACCTATTAAAGTATTTAAAATGTCTCTCTTCTTTTTTCGCTTCCTTACTCTTTTATTTCATCCCCATTGCACTTCTAATCCCATTTTAGAAACAGAAGTCAAAATAGAATAAATGAGGACACAAAAAACCCTGCAGATAATAAACGACTGTGTTGCTATTTGATCTGTGTTGCAGCGATATGGCTGTGGCAGATGATGTCATTTTGTAAAACACATAAGCGTGCACACACGCACACACGCACATACACGCACATACACGCACACACACACTGCACCAAGATGACATTTGAAGATGT
>CABFOQ010041665.1:0-13302 GCA_900660455.1 Gephyroberyx darwinii
GGGAAAATAGAATAGGAAGTGCTGTTCTTACTGTCCAAGGCCAAACAGATAACATGTACGCCTCTCCAAATTGAATACAGATAAATGACTCCAATAAGGAAATCCTAGCTCATGTTCAGTGGTTGTCGCTTGTTTATCCCAATACTAGACCACAACAGACCCCTCTGACACCTCACTAATATTTTATCAACCTTAAAGGGGAATTCCGGTATTTTTAAACCTGGGCTCTATGTGTACAAATTTGTCATTTATACCCCAAAAAAGCTACAAAAAGTTTTGGAATTGCTCAGGCAGATTGTTATTCGTGTATCTGACAACATTACGGAAAGGATCGCTACAGAGATAGACCATTGTTTAACCATAAACCTTTGTTTATCCTGCAACAACTCACCTCGTCTTTCAGATTTCAGAGCGAGACTTCTGTTTCTGGTTAAACAAAGGTCTATCTCTGTAGCGATCCTTTCCGTAATGTCAGACACTTCCAATAACAATCTGAGCCTGTCAGTGGCAAAAACAAGCACTTTTAGTGGACATACTTTGATCGGTGCACTTGCCCCTGCCGATTACGTTGCAGCCATAGCAGCCTGTTTCACAACTACCGGCTGAGGCGATCTACTGGAGCAATTCCAAAACATTTTGTACCTGTTTTGCGGTATAAATGACGAATTTGTACACATAGAGCTCAGGTTTAAAAATACCGGAATTCCCCTTTAAGTTACTTATGCTGCCCTCATGTGCTTTCGGGAATATCGGTGCACATAGAAATGACACAACAAAGTGATAAACAGGACTGGGGTTTGAGATGTGAGGTTTAGGTCGCAGAGAGCATTGAAGCCATATCAACGATAGATGGTAAAAGTGATATATAAAATAAGCGCAGGATAATAAATCATTTAAAACATCAATTAAATGTCTGATATGCATTTTCCTCTCTTCATTACACTGCAGCACAAAAGCAGCTGTATGCCACAGGGTTCACATTGTTATTGTTTCTAACAAAAAGCACTTGAATGCACGGCAAGTCATATTTCCATCTTCTGAGTAGGAGGTAATAAGAAGCACTTGAAGGTAGCAATAGCATCCTTATTGTCAAATAATTTGTTTTAATTTTGTGCTATTCATCATTTTTGTAACACTGTAAGGTGATTTTGTTTTTTGTTTTTTATCTAATTTTGCTGTTATATTCCTTTCTCCTCAATTTCCCTGCTTAGACGCTCCAAAAAACACAGAGATCATGAAGTTGCAGCGTGACAGGACGAGTCCTGCGATGCTGATCTGCATTAGTCACAGCATTCCCCCAGTCTCTGACTATAAGTGGTACATGTTGAAGGACTCCGAGGACATATTTGTCTCTGCTGAGAAGAACATCACTGTTCAATCTGACAAGCCGGGGTTCTACTACTGCCACGCCTCAAATAAAATCGATGGCAAAAGGTCAGACCCAGTCGACGTGTTTCTTGACAGTGAGTGAACTCCAAGACCATGAATAATTGAAACCATTGTACCGGCTGAGAGGTCGGTAGGGTGGCGACAGGTTTCATAGGATAAGCCATATCAGATTTTCAAAAACCTGCTAAATTAATGTTTTTCTCCGCCCCCAAATAAAACCATTTTATGCACTTATGTTTTTCCTTCCTCTTTCTCTCCTCTAACAGGAGATCTTATGCAGTTCATCCTATTCATCCTCTTGTGTCTTGTTGTTCCGTTTGCTCTTTTGATCATCTTCCTTGTCTACAGGTAAAATAAAACAAGAAACTCTTTAAGATCAAAAATATGCGATATCAGAAATGGAGTGGGTCAAAAATGGCATTAGAACTAAATCAGAGTCTTGCCTTTTTCTTTCAGACACAAGAGAAACAAGTCAATTCAACGAGGAACTTCTAACACACTGCCTTGTTGGGGCCGCTTTGGTTTTCTGGTGCTACACCATTTTACTGCAGAACCTCATGCATTACATTTAATGCACGAATGCATGAAAAATTACATATCTAGTAGCGTGTGTGTGTGTCTGTCTCGGTTTGTCAAACTATTCAGGGCCGGCGGAATGGCACCAGGGAGAATCTGGTGAACGAGTCTGGGTTGGCAGAGCCTCGTAGGAGCAGAGACGACCTTATGGCAGGCCTCCCGTACCGTCCAAACCCCCAACCCTGCCAGCCTCCTCCAGACAGCACGTAAGACAGCAGGCACACACTGTACCCACCCAGGACAAGGCACACACTGTAGGACAGGCAGCCGGATGGGCTGGCGTATATGCTGGAGTCAAAGAATCCATTGAAGATCCTTCAGACACAAAAGGCACAGTGGGATTCTGCTGTGTCGTTTGTAGTAGTCAGTCACTGAGTATTCACAGTTTCTATTCTTTATTTCTCATTATTTCTTTACAGGTCCTCTTCCAACATCAACACTGTTTACTGTACTGTGAATCTGCCCTCGGGGACGCAGGTGAGATGGTGCAAAACACATGGTAGACTTTTGTGAAGTCCTCCAAATGAGAAGTAGTCGGCCTTCAGGCTAGGGTTAGGCTGCTGTATCAGTTTGCTGATATATCGGGCCATTGTTGGCCTTTCTTAAATATTGGATATTGGTCAGTCAATGATTTTTTTGCACATTATTTAGTCAATTTATTGTTTAATTATGTTTTTGTAAAGTAATTCTTCATTCATTTAATTAGCTTATTTAATTATAGTAGTCTTGGGAGTATCCCCTAACACTGAATAGATGGGGTGTGTCACTCTTGGTTTCACTGGAGAGTTTTAGTGTTACGTGATGGTCTGAATGCTGTTTCAGAGGGTTTTTTTCCACTAAGGGAATCACTGAATGCTTGTGATTTTTTTGGTATGAAAATGGACAAATTGAAACATATTCAATATTTGCAGAAGCTTATCAGCAACTTCAGTCTACAAATATCTGTACTGGTATCAGCCTTCTAAAAAAAAACCTGCTTTAGACTCCAGATTAGAAAAACAGGATGTGTCTTTGACTGATTAAGATTTGACTTTGACTCAAAAGGCCAAGTTGTGCTGTAACCGGTGTCATTACAGTTTCCCCAGTTAATAACTGTCTGTCAGCACAGTAATCATTCAGTATTCAGTATTGTGAAGGCATGAATCACTGGAGACTTGCAGAATCTATTAGCAAGCATGAATGAACTGATTCAGCTGCTACTGTATATTCACTGATGCTTTATATCTGTCCAGGGTCACTCACCACAAGAGCCAATCAGAAATCAAGCTGGACACACAGAGGATGATGCTCTCAACTATGTTTCCTTGCACATTGGGCATCAGGAAAAGTGAGAATTATGTTTCACACATACTAAGACCGGAAAGAAATGACTGTAAGGCAAATATTATGATGATATTTTGTTTTCCAGGAATAGAGGAGGTCCAAAAGCAGAAGCAGGTGTGGATGTTGTGTATGCTAAGGTAGCCAAGCCAAAGCCACCTAATAAGGTCAGCTGCTTCAAAACTACAATCTTGATATGTGTATATAAGTTTAGGTTATAGCATTCAGTTATATCATTCTAGCAGTTTATACCACTTTCTCTATATTAAACTGTAAAAGAGTGATCTGTGGGAGTAAGTGTGAGTCTGAGTGTGAGTTGTCGTAAACCGTTGTGGTAAAGTTACTTTTGTGAAAGTAATTATATCTGACTGGCCACAGTAGAAAAGAGGATGCTTCCTGTTTGGAAATGCTTGCCATGCAATGATTGGGATTTCACAATATCAAACATACCCCAAAACAGAAGTGCACTGTGCTAGTTGAACATAGTGAATGCTGTCAGACACTATCACAGCTACCCACACATGGTCTGATGATCTCTCCTATATTCCCAGGATGAACAGGGAAGGCTGGCGGATTATGAGAATTTATACTCCAACACAGACACCAGCGAAGAAGATGTAGAGATTGACTATACAGGAGTGCACTTCAAGGCAAAGCCTGGCCACCAAGCAGCCAAACATTGTCGCAACAGAGATTACAGTGACTCAAATGAGACGAAGACCCTGTACAGCAGGGTCAACATCTCATAAAAGATCTATATATACAGTGCCTTGCAATAGTACTCAAACCCCTTGTTGTGCTATTTCAAAACACATTTATTTGGGATTTGAGTTCTATAGAAAGCACTCAAGTTACCACAAGTTTGTCTTTTCTCTGAATCCACAAGACCTGGACTGTAACGTCATCCATAAATGAGCCATATATCCCATACTGTGTTTCAGTATTCTGATGGAGAGTCCACCCTACAACCTAAGATCCTGTTAAGCCCCTTAAAGTCTAGTGAAGGGACTTGGTCTCAGCTTTGTTAGCAAGAAAGACAAGTTTATAACAAGGTTGAAAGGAAACCAATGTTCAGAATAATAATGTAAATACAACATCTGAGTAACGGTAATCTGAAATGTTGAACACATTTTTGAACACAATCAACAGCATTAGGGCTTGTTTATCCAAGAATGATTTCAGCACCATTTTCTTCTTTTGCTTTTAAAAGATTATTTTTTGAAGCATATTTGCTATTATTAGTGTGCAGTGTGATAGTGTGCATTGGAGCCATACAAAAGACATCAGGGATGAAATGCAACACAAGCGTCAAAAGGTGAACAAAGCCAGATTCAATCCAAGTACAAATATGATACAAGTACCATATTCTCATCCATTCACAGACTCTTATATGATGAAGATTAAAAGGTTGAGCAAACGTTTATTGACATCACTTTGACGTTGAGCATGTTCTGGGGCACTTGTGTAGTATGTGGTGAATTGACGTGTTACAGAATTTCTAAAAGAACAGAATGACATTACTGTCATGTTGAAACCATGTCAGCTGGATGGTGGCTCACTTCTGCAATATGCATTACATAACCTGCTTCGACTTCAGCTCTTGTACAACTGCTGACTCATATCATGTACTAATGGCTTTCTTTGTTTTGATGAACCAGCACAGATATACTTTGATGTCTTTTTTTCAAAAACTAACCAAATGCTATCAATAAAATGTGTTTGACAAATATCAGTTTATCTCTACCTATTTTTGATCACATTTGTTTTTTACGCTGTGCATAAATAGTCAAATCAAAATAATACATTAATTAACAAAGACAGATATAACAGAAAGATTAGAGCTATTATTAAATCTAAACAAACAGAAGGAAGTCTATAAATTGGCAGCAGAATATCTACAGTAGTGAAAGTGTACCATACAGAAGAATAGTTTAACAAAGGACAGGTACATTTAATGTGTGATTGTTATTTGAATGTTGTCCCCAACTTGCAGATTAACATTAATATCTGCAACGTACCTACCTATTTGAGATCATTTTCATAATATTTTCTGTTTTGATAGACAGCGTTCAGAAGAGAGGAATAAAAAGGTTTGGCAGGAGAGAGAGAGAGAGACAGAATGAAACACATGACCACAGTCAAGAGCTGGACTCGGGCCCACAGCATCATGAGTACATTGCATGCGCTCCATATCCCCTCATGCTCACTTTAAATGAGGCTTGTTGCTGTGCAGATCACAGCGCCACCTCCTGCTTTAACAGGTTGTTCTGCTCAGGATGTCTCTGCTGGGCCTCCATTGACAACTGAACATTAAAGTGGGATGTAGTCAAGTACCGTGGCCGTGGAAGCCCAAAATCCTTTGTTTCCACTGTCAGCCCACCTCCATTTCCCTAAGGTTTAGCAATGTCCGCCTCTCTGACCTGACCCAAATCAGTATCTGCAACTGTCTCCTCATCCTTCGTCTCTTCTCCAGTGCTTCCTCTGGAGTGCAGGCGGATCTCGGCATACTCAGTCTTGGAGGCCAGGCCTCTGATCTCCTCTCCCCCAACCTTACCCTCAGACTTGGCCTGAAGCTTAACCAAGTCTACATTGGCATAGTGGAGAGTGTCTCCTTCTTCATCTCTGTCCCCCTCCAGCATGGCTTTATTGGCATAAACCACCTCCACTTGTGAAGAGATGGCCTAATGAACAGAAAAATAGAGCACTGATAATGGAGAGGAGGCCACCTAGATTATCATCACCGTCTCATTGGATCCGCTGTACTGTCATAATAGCAACTGCAGTTTAATAAGTTAGTTAGTTCAACCCTAGCAGTATTGTAATAGAACTATTAAAGCATATACTATGTGTGTAGGTTTGTGACTTTATGTGTGTGTGTGCATGTATAAGCTTTCACGTGCACACATATGTGTGCAAACTCACTTCATCAGAAACTAAAATGTCCGAAGTGTCCTCCAATCCTCTGCCAAGTGACAGGGTGCCTTTCTTTTTCCTAACATCAAAACAAAACGCAATTGTTAATTACATAATCAATCAAGCAAATATTATTAATTCTATGTTAAAATCTAAAATTATGCCAATATATATTCATCTAAGTCTCTTCCTTCGAGGGCATATTTGTTGAGGCATGTCCACGGGTGGCCATGGTCACTCATGAGATTTGAATTGGAAACTCAGGCACCACCCCAGTTAGACCTCAACAAACCCAACCCAAAAAAGTCACTGACCTGCAAAAGATTATCTGCAGCAGACCACACAGGAGCATCATTGCCACTGCCCCCACGGCAGTGCCAATCAACAGCGAGATGGTATGGATTCCTCTATCTAGTTGAGGTTCACTGGATGACACGTTGAATGCCAGTCTATCAAATCCCACTGAGTTGGTGCTGAGGCAGACTACAGCGGGCATGTCTTCATTTACCTGGCGCAAGGTGATGAGGCTCCTCACGCTTGTGCTACCTATAGCCACCTCCCTGATTGGGATGTCAGCAGAGTGTTGGACAGGCTCCCCCGCCAATGCCCACTCCAGTGATGGAGGCGGGTTTCCTTGGCTCTCACAGGAACATCTGATCTGGGATAAAACCCTGACGCAGTGGGAGGAAGGCAGGATCTCAGGAGGAACTGAGAAGGTATAACATGTTATGGAGTGACACATTCAGCAGTGGTCATATATAAGATAATCTAAAAGGTAAGATACAGTGCTGTAGATGTGGCAGGACTGTCACAAGAAAGGGCTCAGAAGAACTCACATGTCACATTGATACTGGCAGGCTCTGAGTTTTGGGCTCCGTGGTCATTCCAAGCTTCGCAGTAATACTCGTCAGTCGACAGCTTGGTCACGTTGAAGGTGAAGGTTCTCTCAGACCCAACAACCTCCCTTTCTCTTCCATCAGATCTGTACCAGGTGTAGTTCTCTGGTGGAATGGCAACGCTGTAGCAGGTCAGAGTCACAGAGCTGCCCTCCAGCACGGGACCAGAGGGATCGGCCAAGAACGAGGTGTTCTTGGGGGGATCTGAAAGAGATCCATCTTTTTGTTAGCAAACATGGAGAAAAATGCAGAATCGACATCCCCAACAATTACATTTTTTTATTGGTTCATAAATAGATGTTAAATTTTAGATTAGATAGATAGATAGATAGATAGATAGATAGATAGATAGATAGCAATGGCAAAAGAAAACAAACATCCACACATAAGTTAACACACTGGCACACATGTAGACATACAACAGACCTCAGTCATGATGGGCCATTGACATAGAAAGGATTTGAGGTTGTCACGCAACAGGACAATGGGTCACTGTCCGTGGTCCAGACACTCTAGTAGCCCTGTGACTGAACCTTTGGCCTCAACCCATGTGTGGTTAACCGCAGCTGGACTTATGTAAGTGTCGGCTCAAGACATAGGGCCATATTCAGTGCACGAATACACTGGAAATGTACAGTTTTGTTGTTATTGGTGCCCATCAATGTCATTATTGTGCAAAATGAACTTACAGTGAACGTCCAGTTGAACTGTTGTTGATTTTCCTTCTCCGTGGTCGTTTTTTGCTTCACAGTAGTAGCCGCCGCTATGGCTCAGCTCGGCACAATCTATAGCAAAGGTCGGTCCAGACTCCACCGCGTCCTCATCATCTCCATTAACTCGGTACCAGGTGTAGTTTGTCACTGCTGGGTTGGCATGGCTGCTACAGGTCAGATTCACAGAGCTGCCCTCTAGTAGTGGACCAGAAGGATCAACGCTCACTGAGGTGTTTTTGGGAGGAACTTGAAAAATTGAGACACGTGTCAATTCATGTTGTTAGAAGGAGGCCAACAGTTTTCAATGTGTCATCTTATTTTTCACTCTCTTTCTGACTTACATTGTACATCTATCTGAATGACGGATGAGTTCTGGGTCCCATATTTGTTTTGAGCATTGCAGTAAAACTGGCTGTTGTCCTCTGAGACCTTGGTTATAAGCTTCTTCTTGAAACCCATTGATGTCACCTGATCGGCCTCCATCCTGTACCAGGTGTATCTGTCCACTGCTGGGTTTGCATTACTACTGCAGGTCAGAACCACCGAGTCGCCCTCCAGTAGTGGACCAGAGGGACTGACTGTTGTGTTATTTGGGGGATCTGGAAAATAATTTTGAAACTGTATAACGTTCTTATACATTATCCGTTATTCATTTGCAGGGGCACATGGAGCTGAAACCTATCCCAGCATGCACTGGGTAGAAGGTGGGGAAACACCCTGGATGGGTCGCCAGTCCATCCATAATAGGGCTAACACTAAAGATAAACAATGAAATATCTATTCACAATTTAGAATCTGTAACCCATCTGAGTTGCTGGACCAGCCAGAGAAAACCCAGGCAAGCATGGGGAGGACATGCAAACTCCACACAGAAAGGGCTGGGAATAAAAAATGGCAGAAATATACTCACAAAGAACATTGATGGTCAAGCTTGTTTCAAATGAAAGGTCACTGTTGCCAGCTTGCCGGTTGTAGAGAGCAGCGCAGGAGATCCTCTGTCGATGGTGGAGGTAAGAAGCAGTGAAGGTAATGTTAGACGTCATGAATTTTGCTTCCATTTTGTCCTCAGTGTCTCCTAGGTTGGGCGTCCATGTCAGAGTTGGGGGCAGCGTGGGACAGGGGGCAGCAGCAGAGCAACTCAAACTCACTGAGGTCCCCTCCTCTACCTCCACCCTCGAAGGTGTTATGGTAGGTCTTGGCAGTGAATCTGAGGAGTAAAACAATAAGAATTGGCAAGAAACGTCACAGAGTGGCATGATGGGAACAAGAGCAGCAGGATAAACCAGTATTAGGAAACAAAAACCTCTGATGTTCATGATGACCCTCGCTCGAAAGTTGAACTTGAGGGCGTTGTCACATTCAAGTCTGAAGTAATAATCATCGTAATGGTTAGATGGAAGGTTGTTAAAGATGGTGGTACAGTCCTTCTCGCGCAAGTTCCCCGTCAGGTTTCCTTGAAGGATGTTTAGGTTTGCATTTGCTCCAGTGAGACTCGAGTCAAACACCTGCGTCTGGCTCCAGCTTCCTCTCTTCCATATGGCTTTACATGAACCGTCTAGGTATTGATACCATCCCGAGGCCAAGTGAAAACTGCAGGGGATGATAACGCAGGATCCACTCAGTCCCTCTATACTCTGAGGCATGAAGGCTTCCCATTGGCATAAAATACCTGTGATACCACAATAGCAAAGTATAAATGTCACAAAAAATCCTCACAAAAACACAAAAAATGTTGTAGTTTCAAGTTTCAAATTTATTGTCACATACTAGATAACAATGCATACATCATTACCAGTAGTGAAATTCCTGTCCTCCGGGTCAACTCAACTTAACACAGTAGTAGTCAAATAAGTAAAACAAAACAAAAAAAAAGGTAATAAACAGTAAAACAATAAGTAAATAATTAAGTAAATGAGTACATAAGTAAGTATCAAACAGTTACAAGTCAAACAGTCAAACAGTAACCAGTTGCAATTACAAGTAAATGTTACAAAATGTTACAAATTCCAATAAAAAGAAAATGATTAAATATTAATGATATATATTAATGATATATATTAGGTAACATATATATATATATTTATATATCAATATTGTAAAATGCTACAAAAATGCCTGGTAAATTATAAAAAGCATTATCTCTGACACAGTAAAATGTAAACTAGTAAAAATATCTGGATAAACACACAAAAAAGTGAATGTTACAAGAAAAAGTAAATGTTGCAAAATTTCGTAAAACGTTAGAGAAACAACAATATGCTTTTTCTCTGAAAAGTAATTGTGGTAATGGTGATTAAATTTGGAAAAGCTCACCTTGAAGTAGACAGCATGTTAGGATAACTCTAACAGCACCAGTCATGCTTTTCTGACAGGTTGATGATCCTATAGAGAAGTACTGGACACAGAGGATACATTATTTCATTTTTTAGTTAACCTTTATTTAACCAGTCAGGTCAATGAAGACGATCATAGTTGCAATCATAGCCTGGCAAAAAGCATTTTCAGGAGAAGGGGGTATTCAGTGTTAAATTCAAATTTGCTCAAGTGTGATTTGACTTCCATCTAGTCAACTTTTGTTTTTCATTGCCAAAACCACTTACCACTATGTATGCATGTATATTTGTTTCAAGCTTGCAAACAGGAAATTAGAATTATATTGTAATTGTTATTAGTAGTCAATATTTCATTAGTTGAATGGATCTGTGAAAAAAGAAAATGAGAACATATGTTTATGAGTTATGTGATAATATTCTACCGCTGATGATCATTCGTGTGATTTTTCTGAAAATGAAGTCTTACCTTAAAACCAATAATGACATGGAGCATAAATGTATCTCTATTCTCTAGATAAAGAGCATATGTGAAAACAAACCAACAGATGATTACTCCATAAGTCAAACACAGTTAACATCACTACAGAGCACACGCGGATTTAAACATTGATTCATTATTTGTAATATTAGTGAAGGAGTAGAATAAAGGTTAAACATTTTACCAGCATCGACGTTGAGCTGTTTGAATCCAAATGACAACTGAGTCATGGAAAAAAAGTTTCTGGACAGACACAGTTGACAGAGATGTCTAGGGGAGTGGCTTTCTGGTAATGCATGCCTCTTTAAAATGACCACGTCACTTGGTCACTGCCGGCTGAGGCGACCTACTGGAGCAATTCCAAAACCTTTTGTACCTATTTTGGGGTATAAATGATGAATATGTACACATAGAGCCCAGGTTTAAAAATACCGTAATTCCCCGTTACAATAGATAGTTGCAATAGATATGTTGCAATATCCTGGCTTTTAACGGTCTTATCACAGGATTTCCCTCTTCAGATATAAAGAGGAAATGGACAGTAGCAGCAGTAGTGGTAGTTGTAGTAGTAGTGTGTAATAATAGTAGTAGCAGTAGTAGGAGTTGCAGTAGTAATGGTCGTAGTAGTGGTAGTAGTAGTAGGGGGCACCACACCTATTCAATGGTAGAGGAATCTCAAACTCCATTACAGGTCATCACAGACTGTTTCCATGTAGCGGTAGTCTGTGGATGAGACTGACTGATATCTGATATTTAATAAAAGCGCAATATCGGCCTTATATGTCAGCAAACCTCTCTCTCTCTTTCATATATCAGTCTTACCCTAACATAAACTGATACTTACTGATTGCAGTTTCATCTTCCAGGATGACAATGTCCTCAACCACACAACACAAGTGGCCACTGAATGGGTTGATGGAAAACAACGTAAACCATCCCAGTCACCAGATTGAACACTCTCCACCACCACCACCACCGTCTGTCTTGGGTAATGTAAAGAATAACAACCTGCAACATCAATCTGAACTGCTTGTTGGAGGGGATGAGTGGACTCATTTATTAACTGCATTCTTGCTCGCAGGCTGTTTATTAGGAAGGTACTGGGGAGTGTGATCTGACTGTGGCTTGTTGAAACATATTTTGTTTATTGGTGTGGTACAATCCTAAAAGACATGCCCACTGTAGCATAGGTGCACAATAAATTGTAATTTCTGATTCAATTAATACAATTAACCAAAATCTGCTTGGACCAGCCGCTGGAAAACAGATCAATGCTTCCGGGATGTTTCCAGGTGATAAGAGGCACGGAGATGGAAACCCACATGGATAGAATTACCCAATAATTTAATAACAATTAAAGAAAATGCTTTTAACTAGTAGCAGTTTGTGTTGAGTGTAGTTATAAAATTACTCTATCTTCAGTCTTTAAACCTGCAGTTGACTGACTCATAGTTTACTTGATGTTGTATATTGTATTATCAGAGGTCTAACGTGTAAGGATTATAACCTTCATAAAAAGTAACACAGAAAAAATGAATTAACTTTTAATAGCACAGTCATAACAGTGTATGCCTTCATTCCTTTGTATCTCACGTCCACATACATTTACAAATAAGTTAAATCGTCACAATTGAATGTACAGTCAGTGTTTTGATAATGGATATTTTCTGCTGTAGTGTACAATGGTCCTGTAATAACTGACAGTGACCACCAGGGGGAGCTCAGGCCCAACTGTTGCTGTAGGTCCAAACAGTAAAATCCTGCCAGGATAAAGACACCCAGGCTTGTTGTGGTTTGTAGCTGTTCAGCAGTGACCGTCTGCCACCACTGAGGCACCATGTCTTCAGTAACAGTTTCCTCCTTCGAATCGTCCACAGGGAAGGCTCTGTTCTGTCTCTTTGGCACTTCTAACCCCTCCACCTCTGTGTCGTATGCATGCTGTCCATGAAGACTCGTAACTCCAGGTAATATATGTGTCCTGAAGTCGTTGGATACCAAACCATTCCCTCAGATGGGGAAAACCTCTTAAAGCGTTGCCTGGTCAGTAGCTTCGCTCGCGGGCCACACAGTCACAGGGGAGAGAGAGGTCAATAACGGCTGTGCTCGTCTGTTGCCGTGACGATGACGTCCATCCAAATCCTCATGGCCTCTGCCTTGGGAGCCACCAGGAAGAAGAGACGCTCGTATGTCTTCACACAGAACGTCAGACTAGGCCGTGGAGACTGAAGGGCGGGGAGACAGCAGTAACGTGATAAGTCATGCTGATCATAACTAAGGATTGTCATTTGCACTACAAGTGAGGTTGACATACGAGTGAAGGATGCACCGCCTTCTGGCTGGCTGCTCTGCCATGAACTTAAGACTGACTTCCCAAAAATTAAGACATAACCTCAGTTATACCATATCTTTATTGACGGACACATCTGAGCATTTATTTATGATGAAGGTCTTACAGAACAAAAGCTTGGCCTAATAAATGTAAACTGCATGGAGATCTTCTTCACAATTTAATTTCATGGTTTTTTTGAAAGTCAGATGGCAGTTCTGTACATTTACTGCGTACTGTATGAGAACTCACCGTAGTGGCTGTACGTAGATGGTCGTAGTACACTTCCTCTATGGCCTGGAAGTAGATCACCCCCTTTAGTTTCCTCTCATCACAGTCTGCAGCATGGGGGGGGGGG
>CABFOQ010041666.1:0-44134 GCA_900660455.1 Gephyroberyx darwinii
AGTCCACTGGCAGTGCTTCATGGCCCAGGCAAGCCTCTTTTTCTTATTTTGCCATCTTAGCAATGGCTTTCTTACCGCCACTCGACCTGTCAAACCTGCAGCTCGAAGTCTTCTCTTCACAGTTGAAACTGAGACTTGCTTACTTCCACCAGTGTTAAGCTGTGCTTGAAGCTGTTGTCCTGTGAGCCACCTATCATGCTGTTGACTCTCAGAAACGTGTCTTCTGATTCTTTTGTGGCTTTGGGTCTGTCAGAGTTTCCTCCAGTTTCCAAGTGCCGTTTGATGGTGTAGGAAACTGTACTCACTGAAATTGACATTATTTTTCAGTTGACCTAAACTTTTTTTTTTTTTATCCTCTAGCAGTTACTGCTTACCTTTGTACCATTTCAGGTTATTCACTAGACTTGAATTGCTTAAATTTCAATAAAAACTGGAAAAATGGGGCTGTTCTAAAACTTTTGACCGGTTGTGTATAGTCCTTGTCTTTTATCTACTCTAATTCCCATGCAAGCCAAGGCTCTCTCTCCTTTGTTTTCTGGTTGTGAAAGAAGACCCAATTCTATATTCACTCACATGGGTGTAAACATGTTTCCCTTCCTCTGCCACTAATGTTTGGATGTCATGTTGAAAGAGATAAAAAAAAACATATGAATTGATAACTCAAATGTGCAAACACAGGTGGACAGACAGACACACGCAGACACACTAAACTTCATTTCACCATTTTACTGACACCATGCTGTACTGCCATCTCACACAGCTTCCAATTAATTTTAGAGAAAGAGGAGACTTGAGGAAAATGTTGGCCTCTACACTGAATTAATTGTGCTCAGTCAGTGACACAAGGAGCCGGAAAAATATCTCACATTGTTACATCCTGATGAACAAAATAATTGGCTTTGAAAGGGGAGGTAAACAGTGTCACAGTTCCATCGTAATGGCACCAAAACAAGAACCAAGCTCCCTCTTAACAGACACGTGCAGCTGGTGTGCTTACCTTGTTAACAGCAATCAGATTAATTGTCACATCTCACAGGGACATTTCCATTTAGATGTGGCTGCCACAGCCACCCACTGAGACCGAGGCAGGGTGACCTTTTCACCACAAAATAGCAGGACACTCCATATTCAGGAGCCGTGCGACATTGAGACAGGCTTCCAGATTGCACTTTGTGTTACACATGCCTGTTGATAATTAATCGACATGAGTACATGACAGTTAATCCGTGTGCATGCCATGTTACCTTTCTTCTATGTGCTGTGCCCTTCCTCTATGGCATTATTCCTGATTATGTGGCAAATTGGCCCATATGGTGTGCTGTATGGTTCAGGATTCAGAGCAGAACAGCATTGCTCGTACAGTGTTTCAGGAATGAACCCCTTCTAATGATGGACATCTCGTTGGAGTTTTTCCGCAGATGCTCAAGCATTTAAGCACTTTGTCAGATCACAGGAGCATGAAATTGGTCCGACTGAGACTTAGTGGCAAAGTGGCAAAGTAATTGGGTGTGGCTAAAACAATACCAGTTTACTGGCTTTTAATGTGTTACTTAAAGATCTGTTTAGCTCCTGTGTGTTTCAGTTTGAGTATGATATTCCCCAAGGTTAATCTAAAAAGTGTAGCAGTCATAATGCCAAAGGTTTTGTATTTATATTACATTGAAATTTTGCTTCAGTCAGCTGCATTGCAGTTGTTTAGATGTGATTTTTTCTTTTTTTCAGTCAACTATTCTACCTTCAACAACACATAATCCTGCTTATATGGCCTGCATTATTCACGTTGAACTATAGATGCTCCGGCTGAACAAGGATGTATATGTATATACACAGAACTATGTGCATCTATTGCACACCCAGCCACCCTGGTGGGGGGATGCCTCTTTGAATTGCCCCGCCCAAGGTTTCTTTCCTCTTTTCCCTTGGGAGTTTTTCCTTGTCTTCATAGAGCGCCTTAGGCTGGTGGTGCCGAACAGCAGATTGTGTAGGCTCGCTATGTCCTCCACTCTATTAAATCCTCGTCTTCTACCTGTCACTTTGTTTTTATGTGCTTGTGTTCTGATCATACTGTGTATTGTGTACACTGTAAGATCTTATTTGTCATATTGATTGATTTGCAGCTGACTTAGTTGGGCCTGAAAAGTCACCTGAGGCATTCCTGCAAGGCCGCTACAGTCTTCTATTTCTCTCATTCTTCTATTTTGTTGTCTACATTCTGCATCAACTGTATGTCATAAATTCAGTTGTCTATCAGCCTGATTTAGTTGGGCCTGTAAAGTCCTTTGAGGCTTGTTCCTGATAAAGGGCTGTATAAATAAACTTGACTGCTTGACTACTTGAATTTTATGTACAAGTAAATATGAATATACTGATAGAATTGATCAGCTAGAATATGACCCTTCCCCTCCTTCTCCACCCATCTGTGAGTGTCGTTAATTGAAAAAGCTGCCGCTGGGTAAGACTTGAGGCATTGCTCAAAGTAAGATTATGCAATAGCTTGTGACATTATTTGTCAGTAGTGGACACAAATCTTCAATTTATTTTCAGGATTTTAAAAAGTTGAGAGAATGATTTAGCATTCGAGCCCTGTGCGTGTTTCTGTGCAATCTCTCCTAGCAAGCTTGAAAAAACAGATGAATCTAGAATGCCTTTGATTTTGATCTGACCCCTGCATAGGTATTTGCCACCCCTGATTTGCTACCTCTGTTTAGGAGGGATCGTTTAATTCATTGTTACATGTGATGTTGGCACATTACTCGCCTGTCAGATAACACACCCCCTGGAGGCCGTAGGCAAATGTGGCTGTGAATGCCTCGGCTGTCTCAACAGAATTGAATAGTAATGGTTAATTTCTGTGCTGCTTTCGACTGTGAACTGATCATTTCTCACTCATATCTAATTTTGTGTTCAGATAATGTCAGCTAACCATCACATCTTGCACACTAGCTAAGCTCGTGTAGTAGTGTCAAGTAGTCTAAGTAGTATATGTTAACATTAACATTTGTTGAGTGTTTTGGAGTAGAGACTAGGGCTGAACACCAGTTGTTAAACCTGTATATTTAGCAACATTGGTGCACAGCCAATTCTCCATTGGACCTCATGATGGGGCCAGATGAGGTTGCTGGGAGATGTGTGACACAACAACAAAGCCTCCATTGAATGCGTGTGCTGTCCTGATGACAATGCAGCAGGTAGAAGGCGTATGGACAGTGTGGCAGCCACATGGGACCTGTCAGCCCGACTTAATTCCTGACTGCATATATTGAAAACATTTCACACATTTCTAACATTTTACAGCTTTACTTTAGTACATTATCATTGATGGTGTTAAATATTCTCCATGGCATTTGACTGGGGCGTTGGCTGGTCTCTGGTAAGCCACTGACATTCATTACGATCACCAGAGCTGATATGACAGGACCTGTATATTTTGACAACTGTATGCCATCACACACCCATTTTGCTTGCTTATGTTTTGATTATAAATGGTTTATTTATACTGAAGACACTGACAGCACATCAATTACAACTTTTAATGCACTGTATGTGTGTATAGCTGGAACTCATTTCCAACACTACCCCCTTTGTATTTTCTTCCCTGTGCTCCAGTTGCCAATGATAGCTAAGTGAGTTTCATCCATGCTCTGCGCAGGATGTGCCTTATGCAGCAGTGTATCCTTTGAAATAGCAAGTAGATACTGGCAGGAAATACTCAGTCTGTGATGTTTTGGTATAGGGACAGTATTTAAAAAGTTGCATTACCACTTATATATGATGATCCAGAGTTTGTTGATGGATTTGTATAGCCTTTTCATTTTTGTAGCCTATTGCCATATAATAACCTTGTCATTGTTATTGTACCTTGAGCTAGGAGAAAAGAAGTGGTTCATGGTTCACTTACTTACAGCAGCATATATATAGCATCATCAAACAATGAGGCAGCAAACATAATTGAATGCATTCCCAATCCCAGATATCACACTGTCTATGCAAAACATAAAGTAATCCATTATGTAGAATAGCCATTATCGCTACATGGTGGGATATAATGCTGAAATAGCCTTATTTTCAGAAATCAATATTGAGAAGTGGTCCAAATATCAGCGAAAAATGACCCTTCTTTTCCTCTCGCCGACACCCTGTGACACTGTCAATATTTCTTAGGTCCATGTTGGATGAGATTTAAATTCTTTGAAGCATGTTGATCCACTTGACTCTGCTCTGCAAGTTGTTAATGGGCTCAAATATTCAGGCCGGCATTGCTTGTTTTTTTTTTATTATGCCGACATCTTTGGTGTTGTGTTTTTTCACTGCACTTTCCAGAGACTACTTGTCAATCAAACAGTGGGTTGAGAACCTTGGATTTTCTATTGATGAAGTTTGAGTTTCTGTAGGTGGCGCTCTTTTCTTGTCTGTTCAGCCATGGAATAGCCATAAAATATTTTTTTACCATTTGAAAAGGCAGGTTAAGAAAACAACAACAGTTATATTGTTTTCTTAGTTGGCAAGAAATCAAGGGTTATGTTTTAGGGGAAACAAATTTTGGAAACACCAGGAAATTACCTGACACCAGAACAGCGAATGCAAAAGCTTTTGTGAACTGGGTGTAGGTTGACTCACTATTGTGTATTGTGTCAATTGTATAGCAAATAGTAGGCAAAAAAAGAAAATCAATTATATGAAAATGTCAGGGATTATTAATTAAAGGTAACAAAAGCGAATGAAGTCAGTTTAAAGCCCTGTTGGGCACTTAACAGAAGGTAAGAAAAAACTTGGTGTAAGAGGGGATGATGGGGGGAATAGCATCTCCAGGCTCAAGGGCCTGTTATTTCAGCCTGACTGGAAGGTATTGTTTTAATCTGGAGCTGGAGGTGATAGTGGAAGGAAGGTCCCCAGCGGTCATGAGGCAAGATTGGCCATGGAGGTCCTCTCAATCAGATTCTGCTGAAGCTGGTATGGAAGGAGGATTCCTAGTAGCCAAAAGGTATTTGGCAGCCATTAAGGTGTTCTTCAATCAGATTCTGCAGAAAACAGATGGTAGGAGAGAGTGTGTTTCCTTGTTGTGCGATCCTACTATTGAAACCCCTAGGGTGGTTGTGGCTGGCCTTTTGTGGTGCTTCTGAAAAGCCAGGTTTGTGAGCTGTCAAGCTGCCAGCCATGGCTCATCTAGCTGCCCCTTTTTCCACTTGTGTGCCATGAGCTTCTTGGTTTTAGTGTGTCCAGCCAATTGTGCTGCAGAGGTAGAGCAGGTTGACAGGGATGCTCTGCGATCTATGGGTTTTCTTCTCACGGGAGGTACATCTTTTAGCCTAATTAAACAAAATGATCCTTTTTTGGCACTTTCCCTATTAGCCTTTAGTGTTTTAGCCAGCCTACACTATGCTGCAGAGACTGGGAAAGGTTTGAAATCAGCAATATATATTTTTTCAAGAATTATTGGGGAATTCAATTGCATCTTCCTTGGACATCCTTTGGAGACTCATTCCATTAAAATGCCAGTAAACACCTTGGAATACATAAACTACAATGTTACTCATAACTAACATAATAATTCTGAAAATTCATCATTGCATAATGTATGTCTTTCTTGTTCGTAGCAATGTCATCCAGGGTTAGGATGCATTACAAAAGCCCCAATGGCTTCCAATGGTTGAAATACAACTTCACAAGCTTTGCCTGCCTGGTGCTCCAATTGTAAATTTGATGTTGGTGAGGGTACTCTGCACCAAGAACACAGCAGCTATTTGTTTTCCTTTTTGTCCCTCATTCTAGCTTTGAACAAGGTGATTTTGGCTTTCTGTTTGTCTTGCCTTTGGACAGTAGTCTTTTATAAACCTTTTGCTCCTGATCGCCAGGTAGTTGAATGTTTGAGTGCCTCCTCTGTTATTGCCTTCTTTGAACAATGTTTTTGATACTAGGTTGCCTTGGACTGTACAATTTCAGAGTAGCTTCAACTTATAAAGGACAAGGTCTTTGAAATTTCCAAAATCACACTTAAATGGCAGTCTGTGTGTTCTTTTTCATTTGTGTGCACACAGTGTGAGATGGCCAGTTATTCATGACTGCCCACAATTGTCAAATTGTTCCTGATTCAAAATGTAGCCATGTCAGAATTTTTTGCATTTAATCCATGGCTTGAAGTGGCAGTGTGAGATGCTCCATGATTTCACTGCTGAAGGAGCATGCTATTTGTAACCATGTGATGCTCAATTGTGTGTACAGATTCAACATCAATTTCTGTGAAAAAAACACCTAATAAGGGGACACTGACAATAAAGTGTGCATTTCCAAAAAAAACAAACCTATTATATAATATTATGGAGTAGTAGTTTTGGACCTCATCAATTGTGACTGGTAAAGAGGGGTTATGTTTCTTCATGTAGTGTCTCTTCAGTCAAGACAAGATCGTGTTCCATGCACCATATGTTTGGATGCTTCACATTCAGCAGCATGTAGACTTCAATATAGGGATGCAACACAGTTGTAGAGGAATCGGTAGAGGGGGTGTTAAATAGGTCAGACATTCAGAGTCATGCTTGAAAACACTGTTGGACACTTGGCTGCTGCAGGGAGAGTCTTTCTAACCACCATGACTTGCATCCATTCAGTTTTCTTCCCTAGGTCATTACCAAGACCATTACAGGACTCTGAATACTGTGCATTTTTGAATAATAGGACTTAAATATAGAACAATGTGTGTGTGTTTGTGTGTGCGTGTGCATGTGTGCATGCAATTAATTTGCAGATGTCTGTTTCACATCTGTCAGTATTGAGGTAAGCCTCTGCATGAAAATTTTGTAAACCTGAAATAAAAAGTTCATAATGGTCACCTTAAGAATGTCAATTACTGAAAACTTCCACAAGGACACTGTTTTTCTATTTGTGGGAGCATTTCCTCTTAAGTAATTAAAAACTCAACAATGAATTATTCATGCAATTAATCATCATAAATGTAATTATTATACGAATGTTACTTCAGGCACTTCCATTAAAAGAGTTTGGATACAGAAAATAGCACATTGAAACAAAACTCCTTTTTAACCAAATTCCATCCAAGCATGTAACTCAATAGATTTCCTTGTGAAATGTTGCTAATGGAAAAAAAAAGGATATTATTCTTGGCCATGATGTGCAAAGAGATTAGTGAATTATGTTATTAAATCTGCGAGCAAATATTTAGAACAATTAGCAAATCTCATACATTGTCTGCATAAACCTATTTTGAAATGTTAAGGCTAGAGCGACCTTTAGATTAAGAAGTTTTCACATGAGTTATGTTTTCAATTCTCACTCCCCACTGCTTCAATTAATTAGTGGATTGGTAAGTAATTTTCTCGCAAAATGATTTCGATGAATGCGATTCCTTTGAGAACTGGAACGTTTTAACAGGTACAGTATGATTGTTTATCCGAGGCTTTATATGGTCGTGAGAGCTGGGGACTCGACTTCATTAGCAGATAATGATGAGAGAAATCACTTTTTGAAATCATCTCAGAAGATATATCTGACCTGCTCAGGCTCTAATCACACATAAATGACTGCTATGAAGTTGAGAGTGTTTTGTTAGCACTATAGAATGGAGTAGCAAGCGCTGACTATAGTGCTTTTCATTTGTTTTTCCATATAAAGAGCAGGTTGTGACAGAAATGCTGCATATACTCAACAGAGATTTGAAGCTTATACGCTAACTACATGAATATTAATAATGCTTTCAAACTATATGTCGTACACAAGAGGCTTAGCCCTGCATCTAATTATTGATTTCAGCTGAATTCTCTAATGCAGCATGGAAAGGTGCTGTGTCAGATACAGATAGTACTAACATTTATTAAAATGTAGTTATTGAAGGCAGAATGAAGAAAGGGTAAGGAAATATGAAGTAATGGTTCATCATCATTAGGTGATGTTAGGTAAAACAATTCATTTCATTCAACAGAGTGGAAAGTACTTGGGAAGACTTAAACTATTAATTTGTAAGTTAGCTGCAAATTTCCACACAACTCTTACAATCCTCTTCTTGTATTCAGATTTAGTTTGCTTAAATAGAGATGTACGGCTAATTTCCTTGAATAACATGGCAAATACATTGGCATTTTATAAGCTATTAGATACGTTAATTACAGTTGCTAATTTTAACTAGCAAGCCAAGTAGTGTGATATTACTTCATTATGGAAACTGTTAATTGATTACAGACTATATGTCATCACCAAGAATTTGCCATAGGACTGTCCAAAAGTAAGTAACAAAAGTAATTTATTTATTTAATTTTCCTTTTATTCAGAACTGCCTACTACTTGAGCAAGTAGGAAGTGAGTATCTTGCTAAAGGACACTTTTACAGTGCATTTTGACTTTTGCTGGGATGAAACCTATGACCTTCTGATCACAGTACAGTCTCGCTAAAGCATAAACCTGAACTGAAATGTCCCACTGTCAATCTTCAAATCACATTTAATCACAAACAAAATGAACGAAGAGTTTTTAAGGTTGTACTTCTGCTCCTGTTGTGTGAGCATGTCAAAATCCGAGATGATTAGAATAGATCCCAGACCTACATCAGACTAGCCATGTTCATTTTCAACAACTTCAATAATTTAACAATTACGGTACTGTTTGTTCAGCATATTGGTGTTTAGATTATTAATCATTCATTGGTGCATGTTTAACAATGCACCGACACATTTGAAAACAGATTCATGGGAGGGAGCTGTTTCCTTTGTACATATCTTGGTTTGTATTCCTCTCTACACTCGTCCTCCTGGCATACACATTGCTATTTGGCTTACCCCCTACTGTGCCTCAGTTGTTTGTTATGCCATGATGAAAGGCACTGCTACACTCCGAGCCCCATCCCCTTGCCATTGAGATTTTTTAAGAAATTGTAGGTCTGTTGAAACCCCAGCTGATTGTAATGGGTCTGTGGCACAAGGCAGTGGACTTGTCAACATCACACAACGAAATTTGGTTCATGAAGTTATTGTGGCAACATGCTTTCCTGTTTCACACCCAGTTATTATAGGCAGTGGCATGTTCTTAACTTAGAGAATGATCAAGAATTTCCATAACAACGTGTTGTGAAAATGAAAATATTTTGACCTACAAAATTAGGCCTGAAGCATCTCATCTCATCATTTCATCTTATCTTGACAGTTGATTCCATCTAATCATGTTTTTGTGAATTATGATGAAATTAGAAAAGGTGAATAGAAGTGCCAAAACTTAATGAGCATTTCCTCAGAAGTAAAAAAAAGTTTTCCACTCACTTGTGGAGTGGATGGATTTATTTTTGTCAATAAATAAACTATGGGATGGAAACGAAAAATGAATGAGAAGCTAATTCTTTACTATATTCCCATTATGTATGCCACTGTATTTCATTTGGGTGCAATGATTTGAGCACTTAATGGGAATCAAAAGAGAATCTTACGCAACATAAGGATATATTTCTTCTATAATTAAAAACATTCATGACAGAGAGCGACACACGGCAGTTCTCTTCAAATTATTCCAAACAAAAAGTTAGTCATGACAGAAACATAAACTCATGTTTATTTACGAACACAATATCCAACATCCTGAGAAAATTTGTTGTTGAAATATGTATTTATTATCTTCACAGACCACATTCATGAATGTCTTAAAGATAGACCATTTGTCTCATGGTTGAATCAAACTCTTGTAATTTATTTCTGTAATTTTCTCATAGTATCCTCCAATTTGTTTTCCTGCTTTCACAATGTCATAGAGAGAAAGAGAAGATAATTAATTTAAAGCTACGTTGGGAGAATTTAAAGAACACATATTTTCTTTAGGCTAAGAGCATTAGATGTGGTAATTTCTCCTGAGCAGAATTAGAGAAGTATATGGGTGATGCCTCATGTCTTAGTGTGCTTGATGCCATTTTTGTTTATCATTAACGGTTATAGTTTCCCATGAATGGGGCAAATTGTTCTGTTTTGCCCTTGATTTTGGTTTCGGTCCATGTACATGGTTTGAATTGTATTCAAGTAGCTTCAAAAGCAAGTCCAGGAAAATGTTATAAAACAATTTTGAATACATGTCAAATACTATTTTCTCCTAGGTCTGATTCACTGGAGACACTAAAACTTTTGAACTTTTTCAAGGACAAAAAGGAAACACTTAGAATGAATGAGTAGAGGAAATGTGGTCCATAGACTATTTCAATGAGGAGATGTGTAATTAATTCATCTTTTCTCAATTCCATTGCCTGTCAGGCATCCCTGTGGCACACCGTGCCTTTATTATTTTGCCATTAGTGACAACTCCCTATCAATCACAAAGAGAGTTTCTTAACTCTGAGTTGCTTGATTATGGACTCCTCATCATCCCATCTTCAACAATGAGTAATTGCCTGGGATCAGCTTGGGGAGTCTGTGACAAATGAAGGTTAACAAATGAGGACTTTCTAATATCTTGTCTAAAAGCAATTAAAAACAACCTGACAACTTATGTAAGCAAACAAACAGGAAGGCAGAGAGCTGTTTATATGGTCAACATGGAAGAGCAGACCATCCCGAGATTGTGATGACGCTGGCATATGTCTAAGGTTTTAGCGATTATCATCAATGTCCCAGAGATGCAGGCTAGAGGAAGATGGGGGAGCAAGAAAGGGAAGTGCAGAGATAGATTTTTCTACAAAGGCCCAGTAAGGCTGAAAGGAAGCTCTGATAAGGCTTCTAAATGTAGAGTCTTTGCCAGGACTTTCACTGTGGTGAAAATTGAATCACAACAGACAGTAAAAGATAAGCTAAGAATATAATCATTCTTTTATTCTTGCAGCAACATGAAGTTTCAATCTCACCATTGCAGCTATTAAGATTTAAAATGCCAGACAAATGGAGGACATTTCCCAGATAGCAGACTAACATGGTATCAACGTAAAATCAATGTTGATGTTTCGGCACAACTTACATTGATTCAACATCAGTTTCGCACCCTGAAATAATGTTGATTCAACATTGGAAATGGATTGACACCTGCATAAATATCATTTAAGCCATATTGTGATTATTCCTTTCTTAAATTTTCAAATTTTTCAGTTTTGATCTATTGTATTATACATATTGTACAATTGAATTATTAATAAAATGCTATTTCAATTAATGTCTGGTTGAAAGAGGTTTTATTTCCTTTGCTTGAGTTGGTGAATTGTTAGCTGAAAACCATGTCAAGTGGAGCCCCACTTTAGTCTCAGATTGAAAGAAATTGAGATTGACATGGTGTTTTATTGGCAAGTCACCATAGAGTCCTGCTGTACATGAAGCATGGTCAATTTTATATTGTTTCAATGTTAATTTGATGTTAAATCAATGGTTGAATTTGTCAATCCTTTTTCACTGTTGAATCAACATGGGTGCAAAACGGATGTTGAATCAATGCTGTATTCCAGCACTGATTCAGTTTTGGTTTGCTATCTGGGTTAGATTCCAATTAGTGTTTCCCCGATCAGATAAGACTGAGGTCTGTGTCAGGAAACAAAAAGTGCGACATTACAAATATATAAGAATGGGAAAATGGGATTTTAGCCTGTACCAGGCGGAGGAATGAGGTGGAATGAGGAATTTATTTTCATTTCAGACCCGAGGGTTCCATCTACCGAAAAGAAAAGATCTGAAACGTATTAAGATTAAGATTCAACTTTTTATTGTCATTGCACAGAGTACAAGAACTGAGACAACGAAATGCATTTTTCACACACCCCTCACTAGATACACACACACACATATATCACCCCACACACATGCACATGCAGCTCAGGTCAGAGGACAGAGCACAGGCGCAGAGTGGTGCACCAACCTGCCACCCCAATCTGCCGTATGTTGATATTGCCATATGTTGATATTGACAAGGCAAAGACCACTTCCAAAAGATTTTGCATTACGTATTGCTATGCCACACCTCTATGACCACCAATAACATCAATTGGCAGAAAAATGATATGATATTTTGACTTTTATGCAATATCAAAGGAAAAGAGATCGATTGCAGGTGAGCTAAGGACAGGGTGTCAATCATTGCAGGTTTTTAAGAGGTCATTTGGGCTATAGTTGAAAGTAAAAAACAGACTTGGAGTTAGGGCTACTTTCTATCTTTCTTAAATTCAGCAAATTGTCAGACTCATCATTCATATAACCAGCACATCACAATCTTTCAGAGTTCAGCATTCAGAGTACACTCCCTGCCCTCTGCCCAAGGAGGAGGTGCAGCAGAATATTAAAAAAATGTTTACAATGGTGGGAAAATGGTGCCATGCTAACCAGATAAACTTACTCACATAAACCACGACTTGCCACAAATTATAGACTGCATAAATATTTTTAGCTCTGCTCCATTGGCAGTTGAGCAGGAGCTCTCGATGTTTAAATACAGGTTCAGACCGGATTCATGAAGGAATCCTTGCAAGCCTGATTTAATGCCGTGTAGTACATTTTGTACAGTGACCAGGGCTAGCTGGACTGCATGATGTCATCAAGTGAGCTGACGTGCTTTATGATCATGGTCCATTACTAATCACAGCTGTGGTACATTAGTGGGAAATTACTTGGCATTTACATTCACTTCCAAAGTGGTAGTGGATT
This sequence comes from Gephyroberyx darwinii, assembly GCA_900660455.1. Taxonomy (NCBI): domain Eukaryota; kingdom Metazoa; phylum Chordata; class Actinopteri; order Trachichthyiformes; family Trachichthyidae; genus Gephyroberyx; species Gephyroberyx darwinii. Next base: position 12,597 of record CABFOQ010041666.1, read on the forward strand.
TTCAACATTAAAGAATAATTACTGTTATACTACACATCCGCTTCACTGGTATTGCTGATACTCTATTCTTTGAACCTAAAAATAGCACTAGATTTGTAAGCAAAATACGGTCCATGGTTTATGCATCAATCGCTGAACTCAAGTGTACCCTGTCAATTGTGGCTTTGCTTGATAAATGACTCCATCCGTGGCTACCATGAGCTTAGAAAAAAGTCTGACAATATGATGACACTAAGTGGACTGAAAGTAAGGACAGGAACGGTGAAATATCAGTCTGGCTTTCACCACAGAGGTGGTGACTCAGCACTGGCCAACAGCGGATTTCAATAAATCAAAAAGCTAACTGGGCTCACTGGGCAGCTATGGCTGAGTGTTTCTCATCACAGCTGGATAAGTCAATGAAGGGCTGAGTGACAATTTGGAAAGAAGCCAGGGACAAATCTAGACACATTTGAAGTGGTAAGCAACTTTATTGCAAACTCTTTATTTGACCTGTTTTCTCATAATACATCAATACTGCCTTTTAATTTGTCTTTATAATGGATCCTGCTTCACATTTACTGTCCACCACAGATTTGGATCCTTTCTCACATAATTCTAGCAAACACAATAAGTTCTTTTGCTAAAAGTGTTGCACTTTGAGAAATGCCTCTGCCTTACTACAGTATATAGAAAATGACACGGCACACTCTCACTGAGTGAAAGCTAGCAGCACTGTACTAACAGCAGGGGTTATTGCTGGCTGCATGATGGCCACATTGCATTTTATAAATTAGCTGTTTAATTAATTGGTGGGGAGAGGATATTATGTTTGTTTTCTGTGCTACGATGAAAGTCACCCAGTTGTAAATTAATGTAAAAACTCAAGCCATATTGAATTGTAGCAGTTTTTATTAGCAGGGTCGGAAATGAGCACCCGCCAAGGACCAATTGCCATTAACATTTGTCTTCGGGGGATAAATCAATGAGGGTCACCCGCCACACTGGCCAGTAATTGATTGGTTTGACAATTGATTTGTATGCCTTGGTTATCCAGTTTGTGGTCCTTGCCTGTTCTCAAATTTCAAAATGCTTGTAATTTGGAATTTTGCTGCACTTCATGATGAATTACAAATCGATATATAAGTAAGTGAGTTTTACATGAACACACAGTGCCTGATTTTATACACACAATAGCATTGAAAATAGGTAGGATGACATATTTCTAATAAAAAGTGATATTTCTTTCTCATATCTTATGAACTTTTGATATGATATAAACGTTGTATGAGAACACATTACAGAAAACACATCAACAAGAAATATCTTCATGCCATCTCATTAATGTTCCATCACTATTTACCACAGTTAACTTCCACCTCAACCAAGTGTAAAAACATTTTCAATTTTGAAGAAATGTTAGCGCTACTAACATTGTTTCATATATTAACCATTAGTAATTGTATTTCCCATTTGGGTTGTGTGGCACTTATATACTTCCTCACATCTGGCTTTGTGTTTCAATTGGCCAACCTTGCTTATGTCGCTCATGTTAATTGACTCATCTGGCAGCTTGCACCCAGAGGATGGAGGCATGTTTCACTTTGTGTCAGTGTAGAGATCTGGAGGAAAGGGAATTACTATTTGGCAGTGGCAGGAGAGGAAAATGATATGCCTAGGCAGGCAGCAATATATCACTGTACGGGTACTGTGAAACACAGTAATCCATCTTGGAGCTGAAAATTGGGATGTGCAATTATGGTCATAATTGGGACAGTAGTGTGGCCTAGTGGTTGAGATGGCCCCACTGTAACTGAAGGGTCACTGGTTTGATCCTCAGGATGCCCCAGTGTGTCAATATCTTCCTTGACAGTGTCCTTGAGGAAGACAATAAATCCTTAATTGCTTGGTGGACATTTTTCCTGGCTGAACCTGCACTCTGACCCCTCTGGGCACACGCATATACTGTATATGCATGTGAGATATCATACATGTATATGTGTGCGCTTCAGGGATATACCGGCCAAAGTACCAGCCACTAGTAAATTCTGTGCACTCACTAATGCATTTTGCAGTTATTCACAGGTAACAAGACATTGTCTTTTAAAGACGAAACAATTAGCGTGCACTAAAGTTTTACCATTGCAAGCAACATCCATCATAATAAACCTATTAATAGAGACCATTATTGTAGATACTGAACCATAGAATTATATTGTTATTGTACTCCACTACTCATTGCCAGAAACCAGTGGGTTAAAGTTAGCCAGCACTATCATGTTCTTAAGCAGTGACAAAACATGTATTTTCCTACTGGTGCATGTAACTGAAATGAGTGCAAAATAAGTTGGAAGCAATTAGTGGAAGCAAACAAGGTAGTTTCTTAGAATTGCAAGCTTCACCTGCGCAAGCAAATATAATTAACAGTCACAGAAACTGACAGTGCACCTGTTACAGTCCTAAAAACCCATCCTGCCTGAGGAGTAAATCTGTTGCTGGTCTGCTTTATTTATAATGATGCAATTGTTCTAAATTTTCATTGTCCCAGTTTTGTGTAAAAAGCAACCGATTTTCTATAAATGTTTCAGAACACACCATGGTGACTGTGCCCAATCTCATGGTGTTAACTCCGATTTTTTGTGAAGCTCCAGTGAGTCCTGCCCTCAGTGCACTATGGACCTGCATTTTAAGTGGCCAATGTATTTGTGTGTGTGTGTGCCTGCCTGTGTGTGTATGTGCATGTGCGTGTGTGTGTGTGTGTGTGTGTGTGTGTGTTCAACACTTGACTATAATGAGCTCATGAAATCTTCCGGACTGCTCTAATAGCTGCATTCTAAGCCATACCCCAGGGCGAAAGGGTTGTGTTGCGTCGGTGGGAGCTGAAGCAAGCACCGGTGCTTGGCAGCCCTCGACGCCTGCAGCCAAGCCATCTATCAGAACAGCTTAGGCCGTTGCCACTGTTCGGCACTGTGGCAGAGGCACAGGCTGACGTACACTGCCCTGGCTGGAAATACAGGGACAAATAACACTTGTACATGTTCAGTTTCATTATTAAGAGCGGCATTCTGAGAGAGAGAAGAAGCAGAATAAAAACGATCATTGCACAGACGCAGCCACAATCTCATTAGTTTGTAATATTATTTTCTGACATTTCAATATGCTCCCGAAATAGCCTCAATAGCTTATTTTCCCTTAGATTAATTGGTTGCTTTAATTGCAATTTACTCAATCCATCAACAGTTTGCGCATCCAGTTAGGAGGTCAATTTTTAAAGAGCTCAGTAATTTAGAATTTTAAAAACGTCACTCAATCTATCTGTATAAATGCATTACCTTTATAATGGTGGTTTGGACAAACAGCTTCGCCAGAGTTATGTACTACAGCTCATCTCACTATGGGTCTGTAAATGCCAAGCTCATTCCTATCAACTGGCCCAGCTTGATGAAAACTAAGCCTTGATTTCAGAAGAAGCCGAGATGAGAGGAGGATTAGTAGCCCGTCGGCATGCTGAAGAGAACTCAGACAGTCCCTGTGTAGCTGTCTGTGGCATCAAAGTTCATCCTTATTAAAGAATCTAATGAGAGGATTTGCAAATACTGCATCTAATAGATCAAAGAGGATCAAAGTAGCAGATACAACATTTGTTACAAAGAAATATCTGACTCAGAGTCATTGCCTGAAATAAGGAATATTTTATATTCTTACTTTGTATAATCTATTTTCATAATTTTGGAAAGTTCAGAGTTCTATTGATTATAATCATGCCCATAAATAGCACAACCATTCCTTGTCTTAGCACAAAGCTCATCATGAAGTGTGAAGTGTGTCTTTGGTGGTAGGTTTCAGCCAACTCTCGTGATTTATCATTAGTAGTGATGATGTTGAGGAGACCTGCGTTCCCAAACTCTCAAGCCATGTACCATCTAATTCTAGTGGGCTGGGACAAGTCATAAAAAGAAGCATTAAAAATTCAATAAAACAACAGAAGCAGATGCAGTATTTAATGCCACTTTCCACAAGACAAAGATGAACCTTTGTCTCTGTGCCCAATACAATATTGATTGTGCTGTAAACCAATATTGTAAAAATGTAGCCAATATTTTATATGCACAACTTAATGCTCACTTCATAATACATAATAGGTACATGGCATAATAGGTAGCAAAAGCTATTTAATATGTCAGAAAAAGTCATCAATTTCTACAGAAAATAATTCATTCAAGTGGTGTGCCGGAATAAACCTGCACTGTGACAGCTGGAAGTTGGGAGCAATGCCCATTGATCATAGCAGTGATTGTAAGCAAGCTCTGGATTGAAGTCAAACAATAGACCACAATTACATTGATTGGATGACTCCAATAGAGCACCTCGGCTAAACAAAAAGGAAGCAATTGGAGAACCAGGAAGGGCACTATGAGGTGAGGTGATGAATGATTCACTGTGTACTCCCCCCTTGGTAATTTTGTTTGACAAGCTGATGAGACTGCCTTGCATGCCACGCTGCATCCTGATATCCTTCAGGGACACTGTAGTTCCTAACCACCTATTAGAGATAGTCTTATCACATGCACTAAATGTTGTGAAGGAATAACATTGCTTACAGTCTTTCTCAATTGTTTGCGCACATTATCTGAAACTGCGCCTCATTTTCTCAAAACTGTAAATGCAAAACAAAAAAACATTCAAAACCACATTATGTCCTCTCAAGACTGAATTTTGCGTCCAAATGGTACACACACTACTTACCTATGCACACTAGCCTGTTGTGGAAGATTATCAGCCAGACACACAAATACAATAACAAAATACATACATTTCAGCAAACACAGTTGGGGATGTAACATGTTTTACATACAGAACACACAATGGAAGAAAATATAGGAAATACGACTGTTCGGTGTCCTGGGTTTCTGTTTGGCCACAGGATCTTGTTCACATCACAGGCCATGTTGTCCCTGGCTAAGCAGCAGGGGAAGCATCGCCTGGCATGACTGATTCAGTCCTGGATGGATCCCTGGTTGTTCTTCCTCTTCCTCCTCCTCCTCCTCTTCCTCTTCCCCCCACCCTTCCTCTCTCTGCACCTCTCTCTTCAGTGTTGCCATCCATTCATCTCCATAACAGGAGAGCTCACCATGGCTCTCTGCTCCCATTTGTAATGAACAAATTTGCAACTAGTGTTTGTACCTGTGAGCAGTCAGTGTGGCCAGTTGATAATTTTGGTTTAACATTTTGAATGGCAGTGCTTCCCATGTGAACATAAATATTGTAAATATTGTGTCAAATGTATAGAACATTATGTAGTGGTTTGCAAAAAGTGTGATTTAGAATTGCTTTTTGAGTGAAAAGCGTAAAATGTTCTTGCATTTCTGCCGAATTGGTTTAAGAGTTTGGTACACGAGTGTCGTGGTGTTTCAAGTTCCAGTGTTAGTGTGCGAACAACTGAGAAATACTACACTGTCACTCTCCTCGTGTGCTGAAAGAAGCCCTCTGACAGCGCCCTTGTATCCAGATGAAAATGACCTATTCCTATTCAAAATGATTCCATGTTTGTCGCCTATCTTCACTACACCTGTTCATCATGCATCGATGCCAGCATGCTCTCCGTCCAGGACTGACAAGACTGTCTTCCCCTTATTCTGTTTCATTCCTGTCCCGTAGTAGTTCTAAATCCTTCCATCTGGATGACAGACACATGATGTTTATGCCAGTTGTGGGGACAAGCATCCAGCATCTTCACACTATATGCAAGCTGCTTTGTGTTCAAAAGTGGCCAAACTGGTCCACCATTCTACAAGCTTTATCACCTCGCAAGCCCTTTCAAAAGTTAGCATGTGTTTAGTGTGATAAGAAAGCTGAATAGTGACCAATCTCTACTTGTTGATATATAATGATTGTGCGATTTATTTTGAAGCCAAAACAAGTAACATAATCATTAAGAGAGCCCCATATGAAATGTAAGACACACTGTGCTGCATTTTTGTATCAAACATTCAATTGTTGGCAAAGATGAGGGGAAGAGCCCACACCAGCCCCATGCACCCAATGAGCTACCTTGCATAGTCATGTTATATTTATATGAAACTACATTCATGATGCAGTAGCTGCAGCTTATTATGTGTCCTTTGAAATGTGATGTTAAGACATATTCTATTTTATACATTAAAGAGGCAAGGCTTCATAACAGCAAGCTTTCCTCCACAAATGAAATTCTGGATTATTTATATATAAATAATCCAGAATTTCAGGCATTATTGAATTCAACAAATGAAAGTCATCGATTATTAGGTTATCACACAATTTTTATGTAATGTTTGCCTACTTTGTAAATAGTAATATATTTTGTTTAATTAAGTTGGAAGTTGGAAGTTATGGACTGTTTGTTTAAACAGACATCTGTTTAACAATTTAAAGTTTGAAGCTCATTTTACTGATATTTGTTTGAAACTTTCCTACCAAGGGTCAATTATAATATTGTTATTGAAATCAGGATATTCATTTGTTATATTGATAAAATGACAAATTGGGCCTTTCTGGTCTTTCTATTTCTCACCCAGTTGTAAGCCTGTTATCTTCGCTCCTCTGCTCTGCAATGGGTCCACACTCTCTTTGTGCCTTTTCCGACAAATCAGATTGGATGCCACCTCACAGTTAGTCAGAGATGTGTGGAGCAGACATGGTGGCGGGTACTTTGAATTACAAAGTGAAAAGTAAAAAGCTGCCTCCTTTGATGTGGAAGCGACAGTTTCCTTGGGTTTAAAATGATAAATCAAACCCGTAACATTTGTACCCTTCCAAGTAATGCAGATGGAGGTGGCTTATTTTCAAAGCCCCAGCAATTACCGCAAACACACAGTCGATACCCATGACAAAAGCCGGCAGCAACGGGCCTGAATGGGTTTTTTTTGTGATCAACAATTTTTTTTATTAACGAGCCTGAATGTTGTCAAATCCAGTAGCTGACAACGGCTCATGAGGTCCCATTAATGAATTGGCAAACAGATGAATAAAGAGACCAGCCTCATGAATGTTTTTGTTTTTTTCCACGCTACTGATAGTTACATTTACAGAAAAGCTTTTATCAGTTTGATAAAGGGGCTCATTTATGAATACAATAATTCCAACAAGGGAAAGATTTTGCTGTGTAATTTTAGTTATTAAAAATCATCATAAATCATTTAAAATTGATTCACAATTGCTCATTTCCCTTCTTTTTTGTCATTTGCTTGCTGCATTTTTAAAGCGGTTATTTTACTGTTCACCTGCTGGGCCAGTGACAATGTATTCTGGGCAAGTAGAACTGGCCCCACGAGGTAAGTGGAAAACATTTGACCCTGCAATACATACATGCATACCACTAGAAATGGTCAGGATTACAGGTTATACTCTGCATGGAAATGCATTGACATTTGCACAGTAGAAGTCTGGCTGAGCAATACGTTTTCTACATGGTGTTTAAAATGTAACCATCAGAGGTAAAATTGCTTGTCAAGCTCTGCAGTAAGTAGAGTGAAGGGGATGGTTACTAATGTCTACACCAAAACGCCTACATCTAGAAAATGATAGTAGAGTATATGTCTGTCTTTGAACCGGCCTTTGTCCACCTGGAGATTTATTAAAGTGTCTGCCAGGCGGAATATTGTTACGCTCACTGATGCAGTACTGAATCTTAAGATGGAGAATTTGAGAAGCCATTGTGCTCTTTATTTGCTGAAAACAACAGCAGACAAATAAAACTTATTTTGAATGTTGTTACCGAACTCGCGCAATAATAACCGTCTTTCTGTTCGTACAGATGGAAGTGTTTTTGTTCCAGGGTGATGGGATGTGCTGTCAAAACACAATCTAGTTTGTTGTTTTATGTGAGCTTGTTATGTGCTCAACAGCTAAAGATCATTTCACGAGGGGAGGGTTTCGTACACTCGTAGTGGCATCTGCAAAACAAATGGTTGACCTTGATTGCGGAGAATCACCACCTACAGGGCAAATTTGCAAGTCAACTGAAAGCACAGGCTTGTGTCATTGTTTACAAACTCTATGCAGTAAAACGTTATAGTAAAGTTATATTAACTAGTTAATGCATGAATTAACATTGAGCTGACACTTCACTAAGGCATGAATAAATGGATGTTTGTTTACTAAGCTATTAATGAATGCAGATGTAAATGCTGTAATAACATTATACTCATGACAAAGTTTGTCAGAACGTCCTCTTTTGTTGCTAAACCATTTACTAACATGAAAAACAAGCTTGCCCAAAACTGTTTGTATATTCACTGGGTCATAATTATAATGGACTATTTGCTAGTAATAATTTGTTTATGTGAACTGGCTATTCTCTCTTTGACCATAAATGTCAAAAATGCAGGGAGAAGGCATCATCAGGCACTTTTATCAATACACACCCACCAGCCTTCTACAATGCAACTCACTTTAATAAATATTGATATTTCACTAATGGTTTCATTCTATTTCTAGATATGAATCCATTTTTTATTAACTTTCAAATACCCCATTTTACATTACCTGCTGTAAAGTGATATTACTGGATTCTCTGGCAATGTTGAACCATCTGGTCTTCACAGAGGCAATCCCAATGCTTACTGTAGTTTAGAAGACTTTATTAATCTTATTAGATTTGTCTTGTCTTTACCCTGAAAGAGGACTACATGGACACAGTTCTTCTTTTGTGCTTCTTTGCTGATATCTGCAAAAACAGACAAGGGTGTTGAACATCAATGCATTCTTCTTAATCCTTCTTTTCTCTATCAGAGCATGTGTTAATTAACAAAGACTCAACCCTTGTCTTGCCTGTCTTACCCAATGAAAGCAGTGCTCATACACATGCTGTATATACTGTACCACACTGTATTTTAAACACATCAATGGTTAAACCAGTTAAACCAGTCTATCTAATAGTAAATACAAGGCTATATTTAACAGACACATCATTTAGTAGAGACATGCACTTGCTGCATTCACATCATATGAGAATAACCATCTGAACATTTTGATGCTTATTGTAAAACCTCACCCCTTTTTGATGCCAAAATGCAGCTGATGCTGTGCACTGGATGATCCTGTTACCTGCAGTGTGATACCAAGTAAATAACACAGTGATGAAACTAACTGAACTAACTAACTATTCTCTGTTATGATATTTTACATGGGGCAGCGCTGCTAGAATCACCCTGCTCCTTTGAGATGGCCAGTTCATTTTGAAATACCCCTCGACATGAAATAATTCCACAGCCTTTGATTAAACTGATATGCTTCATTGTGCTAACCTAAAGTGACTGGTCCCACATCAACGTTTACAATGAAACATGAAACATAATTTATACTCTCCTTGCTAAGTAGTAATATTTTTAGTGAAGGGTTTGCTCATATTGGTCACATCTTTCATTCTGGATAATAACTGAATGTCAACATTATGCTTGCTCAAGCTCATTAATCCACAACTAAGGAGCTAAACTAAAAACGACATTTGGAACTGATGTACTGTTTCTAACTGAAATTGTGAACTAGACTCTGCCCAGTTAACCAACACACCTTGTCGCCACCCCAATCCTCCATTTATTCTTATTGTACATTCTTGACCTGTATCCTTTTGGAATCAATTGTTCCCGTCTCTGCTAATGAATCTGACCTAGACATGACTCCTGCACTTTCACCGCTCTGCTACACTATAGTGTGACTGTTCTCATCATATGAAACCAGAGGCTGCAGCTGCAGGCTGCACTCAGGGCACTGCAAAGCGTTTTTGGATAAAAGCATCCACCAAATGGCATTCATTATTTCCCGTAGTATCCACTGCTCTTAGCCTCCACTGTTGGTTTGACAGTACAATACATAGTTGTCATGGCTCCCTGCAAGAACATCAACTAAGTGTAAAAATAAATGTTAATGTAAAGTGTAAATGTGAAATAAATGAATTACAGTGTTCTCAGGAAAACAGAAATCTCAGTCTATCTGTTTGCTCCCATTAAAGGACCGTGCTGGAGTAATAAAGTGTTTTCCTCATCTCATTCTGTCTGTCTGTCTCCTTACATGAACCAGTGCAATGTTTCACCCTGTCTGTATTGGGTTAATTCATCACTGTGAACATGGTAAAAAAAAAAGTCCATCTAAAACATTCTCATGAGTCTTCAGTTGGTGCCTGCTTTGGTATTCTATCATTGTAAAAACCGTCTTCATTGGTTTTGTGCAACGTGCTTTGTTTACAGAACAAAACACATAAAGGAAAGAGAGGGAGTGGGGTAATCAGAATTTAATGTTAACTTGGGATTATCCTTCACTTGGGCACGTCTCCTATTGTAGATGGAAATGGGCTCACTGTCCTTTCACTATATGAGAATTGCCTGTCGACAATTTCCAAGCAAGTATCTGACACAAGAGCAATAGCATCACTGACACAACAATAGATTAGGCAGATGAAAAATGTGTTTCCAGATTCATTTTGGAAGCTCTGCGTTAAAAGTTAGTTCTGTGGTAGAAATGATGTCTATATCTCGTGTCTTATGTCTTAATCACTGTATCCCAACCTTTCTGAGTAATATGATTGTGTTGTACCCATCTCTAGTGGTAGTATGAGGTGATCCTAACTGTTGCATTACTGTGAGCCCATACTGAAGGTTGACCACAAGAGACTCAATAAACCTTCAATACAGTACATATTGTTCAGTCTAGGTTGGAAATAACCTTGTAGATGTTTTAGAAACTACCCCCCTCCTGTTTTTCCCTCTTTATAATCACTGTTCAGATCTGTTCTCCGGCAGAGATCTGCATACCCTACCTTGTGTGTGTACCTCTCTCCTGAGCTCAGATTTTTGTTATTAAATATATTTTAGTAAATCACGACTTGACTTGACTCTGAATCTCTAGTTAACATTTTTATTCAACAGTAACTTGTATTTCATAGTTTCTGAAGAGGGGATAGATGGATGATGGGGTGCATGTCAAGTTATCACTAGCCACTGAATAGGGGCAAAAAAAAACCCACTCACTTGTTTTTAACATTTAAATTCATGAGTATTCTGAACATTTGGAGAGTATAAAACCTCATTTGTGCCTTGCCTCAAACTAAGCTCTATCATCAACAAAGATTACCTAACCTTTATGTAATGGAATCTTATTGTGAGAAAGAGACAGACTGAATTGATGAGTGAAATGAAATGGCAAATTAAGCAACTGTGTTGTGTAATATTGACTAATCCAACCTGAAAGAGTAAACATTTTAAAATGGAAAAGTCTGTGTGCATCAGTTTAGCTCCTCTTCCCAGGGACATGTTCCTCTTCTCATTGTATTACTTGTAGAATATATTACTTCCCTTGCTATAAATATTTTAGCAATACATTTGAAGTACTTCTTGATCATACAATTTTAATCCCCTTGCAACAATTGCTGAAAGAAATATTTGGTGTATTACATTAATGTGGGTATTGTAGAGTAGTGCTTTCTCTGTCTATTTAAGACTGCAGGACTCTGTGGATCTTCACTAATCTGAATACAATGCTGTATGCACAGCCCATTTACAACCACAATACCTTTATTATGTTTGGTTCATTGATATCAGCTTTTGTTTGCACACATAATCTACTGTAGGTGGAAAAGGCAAATGATGTCAGGGTCGACAGACAGACAGACAGACAGACAGACAGACAGACAGATAGATAGATAGATAGATAGATAGATAGATAGATAGATAGTTAGATAGATATATAGATAGATAGATAGATAGATAGATAGATAGATAGATAGATAGATAGATAGATAGATAGATAGATACCAAGCAAGGCGGCTTGGACCTAATTTGCCATTAATAAGTGTAATTTTGCCAGGCTAATCTTCCTGCTGAGTTCAGTGAGAAAATTACCATAGAAAATTTGCAGTGATGAAAGACTCATTATCAATGATAAGCACAATTGTAGTTGCCTATGCAGTAGATCCAGTCAATTGCTGAGGCAAACGTTTGCTCCACATTGTATCAGAGAACTGATGAACTGGTGTGTGCAGCTGTACGTTCACATGCAGGTTGTGTGTGAGCATGCTTAGGCTTAGGGCTTAGGCTTCTTTTATCAGATGATGATAGATGATGCTTTACTAACCAGGCATGCACTGCAAGCGACTTGGTTGATTAAGGCTCCAATTGCATTTAATTAGTTGGTAAAGTTGATTGATCAAAAATAAACAGGGAACACTCAATAAAAAAGACTTTAGAATTGACAGCAATAGATGCCACAATTCTCCAAGCATCATTTTTGAGACGTTTATTCCTGTAGTCTTTCAAATAAAAGAAAGAAAACTGGGAAGCTTTCAATGGCATCAACTTCCCATCCATTTTGCAATTGCCAGACAGAACTATTGTTCAAGGAACAAAATCACATCAGCAAGGAAACAAGGACGCATGAAAGTCTGATTGCCTGTTGATGGCCAGTGACTATGAAAAGTTTTCTCTGCCGAAAAGTGTCCCTGCTCGCTCAGCTCTATAGGAAATGAATGGACTGGTGACCTGTTGATTGTGTTGCTCGCAGTGTTAATGTCATAGAGATATAGTAAAGTCTCTAGTCTGCTTACACTGATATAAGTTATACAATTGTATAACTTTCTAAAATTCAATTTATTTTAAATCAATTTTCCAATGTAGTTCACCTGTTTCCAATGCAAATCCACTGGTTTTGAACATTTACATGAATCAAGATACGTAAAGTCGAGTGCCCTGGTGGCTCAGTCAGCTAGAATAAGCATAGCATGTAACAATTGGGTTTGACTGGGTTTGGGTTTGCGTTTTTACTGCCTCGCTGTACTGTAAACAATCTAATAAAGCAGAAATCCCATAAGTACAGAGACCAGGAAGGACATGGCAGGGGAAAAAATTCGAAGGTGGATAACTTTTGCGCGATCTTGCAAAAGATCCCGCATAACTTTTGCAAGATCTCGCAAAACTCACAACAATGGAGTGCACACACCCGTGGGAAACTTTTATTTTGAGATTGGCCTTTAAATCAGTGCTTGGCAGTAGGCATGGTTGTGAGAGTGAGAGATATCTGAAGATATCTAAAGAACTTAGCGCAAGGGGACAGTCTCGTCACAAAACGTACTCTGACCTGGCGGTCCTGGTTAAATTCATCAGCAGTACTCCGGACAGCTTCACGGGTACCAGTGGATGTACGCTAAATGCAAAGAACATAGACTACGTGTGAGGAAAGAGGATGTGCGCTTGGTGTTGAAGGAGCTGGATCCCAGAGGAGTCTCACACGACGGAACTACTTCTCAAAAGGGCCGAACTTCATCTGGCACCTGGAATCATATGATAAACTGAAGCCATATGGCATTTGTGTCAATGGATGTATTGATGGTTTTTCAAGGAAAATGATCTGGCTTAATGCCGAGACGAGAGTGATGAGAGTGTTCCCTTGCGCTAAGTATTCTCTTCAGATGTCTCTCCCTTATGTGAAAACCGTGCCTACTGCCAAGCACTGATTTAATGTCTTTATATTTGAGGCCAATCTCAAAATAAAATTCTATGAACGTCTCCCATGGGTGTTTGCGCTCCATTGTTGTGGTTGTTTCCATGGTGCCGAACTGACCCGGAAGTACATTGACCTAAATGAAAAAATTTCGATTTTTTCAAATTTCGATTTTCCCTCCATGTCCCTTCCCGGGCTCCATACATAAGCTCCATAAACTTGACACTTCTAAATTGGTCTGCATTATTTCAAGAGACTGTCACTTGTTTCAAGACAATTCCTGAATTGAGTGGAACTGCAAAGAAAGCAACTGAAATAATCTCACTCTGGATGTTTTTTGCTGAAAAGGTCCTGTGTCGCTTCACATTCCACTCTGATGATCTCACATGTTCGTTCACTGATCGAAACTTTCAGCAATTTCATTCTCAACATCATTATAAGGGGCCATTTCTTTCCACGTAGACTGGAAAAATGTCAACTTTAATATGGCAACAAAAAAATGTACTGACTTAAGAAGTCAACTTGTACTGCAATCATGAGACAAAATATCTGAATTGCATTGTTTGGGGAAACAATGTTTATTCAGCTCTTCAAGGAGCGCATGTTTTCAGTTTATGATTTGATGCCATGCATATTTAGGTTCAAAATTTGCTTGAGTGTATCTATGTGGGCATATTGTCAAAGTTAATGCCACAGTAGAAATATAATATGAATAAGATTCAATGTGAATAAACCAACAGCATGGCCTCAGTGCACTCTGCATAATCCATTTGTCCCAAAAGCTCCACTGGGTTGAATAGAAGAAGGATCTGCATAGTGTTGTTAAATCAATTAGTCAGACCCTGGTCTAATACTTCCAACTCAACCAGATCATTTTCACCCCAAATATGTCTCTCTCTCTTTAGCTCCCGCTTGCTCTCAGTCTCTCTCCCCTCTCTTTCTCTACCTTTCTCTTTTTCTCTCGCTGTCATACTCCCAGGTAGTTGAAGGTGGCAGACTCTGAAGGCAGACACACACAAAGAGAGAGAGAGAGAGAGGGAGAGGGAGAGAGAGGGAGAGGCAGATAGACAGAGAGAGAGTCAGACAGACATCTCATTGGTGCTGGTACACCAGGGCCAGTCTGTTAGGGCTGTCTGTCTCTGTCACAGGCTCAGCCACTTCTCTGTTATCTGTACTGAACACATGTCCACCCGTGCTATTACACACTGACTACTAATGGAGCATAAGACTGAGGTGGACCTCCCATTCACTGTTGGATCCACGACTGCTTCTGTGAGTCAAATGCTATTCTAGGCTGCACAGAGACAGAGAGACACAAAAATGCATGCACACAAATTTACCAAAATCTCACATCCGCTATGACTTATAAATGTGCTCTGAAATTTCCAATCTATGACAAAGTGCAGTTGTTTTCTTGAGGGGGGGGGGGAATTTCCAGGGAGACAGACAATGGACTTCTGTGCTGGAGGCAAAGTAGCTTTAATAGAAATGGAAATGTTCTCTCTCTATCTGATCACGTTTTGTTTGAGATGCATTCTCTGGTTGGCAATTTGAGATAGAGCACTTTCCTATTTCTGTTTTTCTTTCTGCCTCTAATAACGCAGCGGGATGCTTGAGAGAGGACTGTTTAGAGTCTGACAGGAAAGCTACCCAATGAATTTGATGTCAGTCTTTGATCTCTCACACCATCCATGCATGCTTATGCACACTCACAAATAGGTAGCAGAGCACACAAACATTTTATTTGCTGTGTTTTACGTGACTTTTTTTGTGATTTATATGACACTCTGGACTGGTCGCTAGTCCATTGTCGGGCTGACACAGATAAACACATTCATACTTATGGGAAATTTAGAGTCTCCAATCTTCCTGACTTGCATGTCTTTGGAATAATACCCGTGTCCTTCTTGATGTGAGGCGACAGTGCTAACCACTGACCCACCGCGCCGCCCTGCACACTAACAATCAAACACATTTGCTGTATTGTAATAGGGTATTTGTCTTGTTTGCATTCATATATTCCAGAGAGAGTCTGACAGTTAATAAAAGAGGATTTGAGAAAAAAAAACATCATAAAAAATCATCAAAAGACATTGGTATCACATTCTTCACACTGTTTCGGATAATATATAACTGTTCTCGGTGCTTGTGACCAAAAAAGGCCAGGACAATGCACGAAACAAAAGAGGGTAAGGAAAAAGAAGACTTGGTGGACCACAGTGACAAGGATTACTGCACCCTCGGGCTGAACCCTGAGCCCATTTAATCTACCATTCCTCACACGTTTACCAACCTAGTAGTAAAGGAAAATATCCACAAATCTAGTAAACCAGATCAAAAGCTGCATCTTTTTCACAAACTCTAAACTTTTTTCAGCATCTGTCAGACTTTGTCTTTTTTTACCAAACTCCAACACCAACTGGTATATATCTTTTTGGTGGATTTGGAGAGGCGACAAGGATTCACTTATGTCCAGCCAAGAAGGATAAGGAGCCCAGATGTGAAAACCAGCTGTGGAAGGGAAACAGAGAACGAGAGTTACAGAGAGAGAGAGAGAGAGGCCGGTTCGGTTAATGCTTTCAGTTGCTCTGACATCTAATTAGCGGATTCTGAAATGTGTACTGTAAAACAATTGTGGGGGAATTGCTGTCGGAGGGTCAGAGGAAGGGCACATCCCCCTGGAACACTGAATGTGCTGACTAAAAATGGATGGGGAAAAAAGTCTTTAAACAAATTTCCACTACAAATGAAATGTAAAAGGTACCATTTGTTTGGATGTTTGGATGTTTGGATGTTTGGATGGGCATGTTGGCTCAAAATTGTTACTAGCCCTTGTGTTGTGTTCGTTTCGTGTTACCTACTTTTGTGTTTCCAGTCAAAAATGACCGACCCATTATAACTGTTTATAAATCTATCATTATACATATATTATCTCCTGATGTTGTTCTAGATCATTTTATCAACTTCATTTCTAGTATTTATGACAGGTTTTGCACTTCTATTTGGAACTTATGGCCTGTAGGCCTCATTGACCTGATCTTATACAACTTGTTTTTGAGTAAAAATAGCATCATTTATGGATTATTTTGACTATAGTCAATACCAGAGGAAACATACTGTACTATTTATCACATACTACTTTGTGTCAGAGTTTAGACAGCACATTTGTTTTAAATTTTTTTTAAAAGTGGCACAAAATAACATTTGTAGTATTCCCGGTCAAAACTGACCGTTGTGACTTTATTAGTAAAGAAAGGTCATAGGCCTAAAACTATTTACACGTTAACACTTTACCACATTACTGAACATATTAGAGAACAACAGAAACACTAACAAGGTTCACAATCAATCAACAATCAATCAACCATTACATTTTTGTGTGTGCTCATGCACGTGATTGACAACAGGTGATGGATTTTGCATGTGCCTTACAAATATGTGCACTATGTGTTTGTTTTGACATCTCTTGGTGCACACGGTGTGCATCTCCTCCTTTTGCCTCTTCTGTCTGTGGTTCTGGCCCTTGTATGTCTCTCACCAATCCGGCAGAGGGTAGTGCTTTGGTCATTGTGCTGCCACAGAATAAATGGTGAGCAAGGCCCTACGGAGGCTTTATATACCTGAGCTGTCTGAAAGGTGTGGTTCAAAGACTCGATTGGGGAAAGGTTTCCGTCAGATCCAGATTCTAATGGGGAAAGGTTCCGGGGTTGCCAGGGAAACCCAAGAAGGGGGGGTGAGGTTTCTGTGTGTGTGTATGTGTGTGTGTGTGTGTGCATGCACACATGCACATGCATATAGTGGTCTGGGAGTGGCAGTGTGTCCATCTGGTAGATGGACATGTTCCTGAACTCTCAATTTCTCTCATTTTCTCCTACTTGTAGTCTCACCCATTCATTTCCAATGGCCAGTCATTTCTGACCGGGGACACCACAGATGTCCCAAAGTTAAATAAAACACCCAAAATGTACTGAAAATGATCTAAATTTATTTTGTGTGCTCAGATGCCCTGTGTGGACAATGTCATGGTGCTTTATTCCAATCAGATGTAACAAACAAGATTTCAGACATAAAAGTTGTGAATCGGTCAGATTTGACTGGAGCACAACACAAGGGCTGGATACCTAGGGATCATCTAAACAACGTAGCTCATGTAATATTTAGCTACACTGTTTGGGAGGGATTTTTGAGCTTTGGGCTGATGGTTTTCTTTTGGTGTGAGTGCTGCAACAAAAACAATAGGATTTCTTCTTCACAGAGGTGCTTGATGTTGAGTGAATTCATCAAAATAGAGATATTCTGATACTTAAAATCTTCCAGTCTGGACCTTTAAACCATGCTAATAGATATTTTTAATTAGCTGCACCATTTAGATCGTCACATCTGTACACAGAGATTTGTGATTGTGTATATTCCTCATGTAACAATCAGGGACTGTAACAGAGTACTCCTGGCAACAGTGCACTGCTGCAAAGCTACTCCAACTGCAGAGGCATGTTCCCTTACACAATATACTGTATACTGCACATTGTACTGTATACTGCACAGCCTGTGACAG
Source organism: Gephyroberyx darwinii (assembly GCA_900660455.1). NCBI lineage: Eukaryota > Metazoa > Chordata > Actinopteri > Trachichthyiformes > Trachichthyidae > Gephyroberyx > Gephyroberyx darwinii. The sequence goes on from CABFOQ010041666.1 coordinate 30,598, forward strand.
TATGAGTCACAGGCTTTTCTGAACAGTTTTGCACCAACTCTGATCTCATGTCCTCCTGACAAACTTGCTGAAGATACTGTATGGTCTGTGGTGGTGTTGGTGTTTTGACCATTATAAATTTTGGGTGGGAGTTATAAATAAGTCAAGCCATTTTGCTGAATGCCAGTTCAGTGTCTCAGAGAAATTCTCATAAGACAGTTGAAGAATAATTACAATTTCCATTCCTGGGTGAAGAGCAAAGAGGTCATGTCAGACTCCTCAAGTGGCCTACCAGTGCTGAGTGCCAACATATTAAAGCGTTAAATGCAATAAGGCAGCAAATGATTTGCATGATCCACTTATGATGTTCAAACCCACTCTACATTCTGAAACTCTAGTGGGACTGAAATGACTGAATTTATTTTATCTTCCTGACTTCGATAACCACCCAATTTCTTAGCTGTTTTAAAGAACGTAATAACTTACTTTCTACAAAAAATTACATAATAACAGAATTTCTTTCCCTTTCAAAGAGAGAAAAACCTTTTTCTCACGACATCAGCGCTACATCAGAAAGACAGATAATATATGTAAAACTCCTCTAGCTGCAGGTATAGATCAATTAAAAATCAATTTACATCTGTGAACAATGTCTATTTAGAGGCCCGCTTCCTTGGATAGAACATTTCTATCACATTGATTGGAGAGATGGATATTAGTAATAAATGTGTTATGTGATGATTGTTCCAGACAGTTGTCCTATTGGAATAAATGAATCAGATCAAAGCTGCACATGCATCATCCACACATTCATCTCCTCCTCAGGGAGGGAAAGTAGCCATTAGTCAAGAAAATGATTTGATCACTTTTGTCAAACACAGTGGTGTGGATAGGGCTCGCTGCATCACTGAGCACTGTGTGCAGCATTAATCCAGATCATGTCTCCTTTCTAGGAAGCTTTCAAGTTTACTTTATAGCCTAAAAATAGCAATACTTGTTGATTGGCTGGATGTTTGTCTGCCTTCATAGTCAGTGATAGTCGGTAATGCATTACTGGTTATGAGTTACAGTAATATTATTACCTTTCTCAGTAACGAGTAGTGTAACTAATTACTATTTCAGTAATGATACTACAGTTTACCAATCAGAGAAATAAATCATTACAATGCTACTATTGTTATCATCCCTTCATATCACATTTAAGTTTAATGAACTCCATCCATCCATTTATTTTCATTATGACCAAAGGACACGTCACACATGGATTAAAGAAGGATGTGTTTACATGCGGCTGGAAGTATTCCCATCACTATGAGTTCTCAAGAAGGAAGACGACAATATTGTTGTCACTTGTAAACCATGGCAGGTATCAAAAGCTAACGTTAAGCTGTGCAGTATTTGGTATCGGACACAAAGGTGCACAGGTGAGGTATTGTGAAGGCAAGAGGAATCTGTTTATTATTTGAGGAAGGGGAGGGGGTTAACAGAAAAGTTATATGAGTAGTGCAATGAATTACTTCTCCCAGGGAGTAATAAGTTGGGTAATATTATTTCTTTTGAAATGAGGAATGAGGAATGTATTACATTTTTTCAGTAACGAGCCCAACACTGTTAAAAGCTCCGTGGGCATTCAAGCTTCAAGGGTAACCTATGTAAGATTTTCACTTTAATCTTGCCTCTTCTCAGCAGATCTGAAGTTATCATGGAAAGATGAACTAATCTATTCATTCCCCATTTAACATTATGTGTGTTGATGCTGCGCTGCTGTTGTGGCAGGTTGCATCAAACGCTGTGCATCATGTTATGCTAACCGTGGCTGAGTTTAGCCAACTGATTCGCTGAAAAGATTATGAATCAAGGACTTAATTGGGTTTCGTTTTATGTTGTCTTCTGCATTCAGTTCTGTAAGCAGAGTTACATAACACAGTGCACCAGCTATCATAGCTAACTCAGCTCTATTTATGATGATCATTTGGCCTTTTGGTGAAATCCTGACAGTTGGTGAAAACTGTCAGAGACGTTGTGTTACATCATATAAAATGATATTCTCTATTTGCTCGGTGAGAGGCTGTGTATGCCACGCTGTTTTGGGGGGTGGAAGCCCAGAGGTGAGGGGTGAAGACAGGTTGTCATTTTGATTTAAATTCATCATTCATCTTTGCGCCTACAGAGGGTGCATTCTTACACAGTATACCTTTAAAAATGGTTGAACTTCTCTGAGTGAAGACATGACATGCAAGCTAATGATCAAAGTTTACTTGTTATTCAAGCGCAGAGGCCATGAGTTAACCTGATTGGAAATTCCCCCCATGCACACACCCCATCGTCACTCATATGTCAGATCAGTGCTTACAACGCCGAGGTTGACCTTCTCATCATAACAAGAACACACAATGAAGGACAAGCAATCGGTGTACCATTAACACAGTCCAGGCTGTACCATCACAAAATCAATGGGGGAATATGCTTTTATGATAGAGCCCAACATGATTTACTGTTCCCATAAATGTGCTTTCAGCGATATTGCAGAGCTCAAAGGAATTTGGTGCAGCATATATTCTAAATGAATTGTCTATCAAGAATTCACTTAACCCTGTCATCAATACAACGGCGAATGTTTGAACTGTGATAAAGACAGGGCCGGGGGTGTGGGTGATGAGAGCCATCCATCAAACCATCCATTTCCTTGTAATGTACTTTAATATTGGGTAAAATAGGTGAAACGGGTTTATGGTTATATTATTCAGAATTTATAACAAATACATTTCCGCCACAAATCTTTAGTGGCAGTTTTATTAAAATTCTGTTCTGCAGACAAAATGCATTAAATATGAACATTCGTTACTTAGTTCTTTCCTTCCTACCCTTGTTGAACTGAAGCAGAGGCAATACCGGTCATTCAATAATTTTATGTATTTCGGACTTTTACATTTTTTAGAACATAAAATGCATGCTGGAGTTGACATTACAAAATATGGACTTCTTTTCTTTCCCTCTCTCACTTCCTCTTTCTTTCTCTCGCCTCATCTCTGTCACACACACACATACACACACACACACACACACACACACACACACACTCGCTCTCACGCATGCAGATGCTGTGACTGCAAGGGAAAATCAAGGAAGAGAGATTGAAAATGAGAGATTGTAATAACTAATGATGCCTGCACATTAAATCTAGGCATACAGATGAACTATTAGCACATTTTGCCACTAAACTTTACCATCTAATCCCTGCAGCTGTAGCTGCAAAGGTTTATGAAGTGTGGAGCTGTGCATTCTGACCCAGAGTGAACTCACGGCAGTTAGCCCTCAAAGAGCCACACTCCACTCCACTCCTCCTCTTTCGGCCCCTTTCATCTCACACCTATCTCTGCTACAGCCCGGTGGGACTTTACCACCACAAGCAACGGGCACCAGAACTTATACCAGCACAGCAGGAAAATGAGAGGTGAGTGTGATGAGTATGTGTGGATAGTGATGATAATACACTGCTACATATATTACTGTTGCTTGGTATGCATTAGCGCTGTATGGCATTAACAGTCACTCCAGCTTCTCCTCGTCTGCCTCCTCCATCTCCTCCTCCCCCTCTTTTCCTGCTGGTGCCCTGGGATGTATCCACCCTCTCTCTGCAGGACCCGCTCACACGGAGGAAGGAGATTTGGGCGGTAGGGAGAATGGCATTTTCTCCCTCGATGGGAACATGACTTAGAATAATACTGCTCAGTGATGCGTTGCAGCTGTCTGCACTGTTGTGCACAACAACATTGATTAGATTACTCCCTGACTAATGGCCACTTCCCCTCCCTAAGAGGAAAAAGTGAATCTCTATCTGATAGTCACTCTTCCATTCAGCCCTGGCTCTTTCCACCACTTTCTCTACAAGGATTCCATCTCAGCTGACTCAGAGTAGGAGAATTCATTAAAAATCTTATTTAATGTCCTAATTTTGTCAAAGATATAGTAAAATATAAAAGCACACAGTCCACAATAATAGTGTTCTGGTACCTGTCCAGTGCATAATGTGGTTTGCAGTGCAATATAAAGATGCTGTACATCTTGGATCTTTATATTGCATACACTCAGCACTCAGCATCAGAACAACCCATGCAGTAGAGAAGAAAAGCTTCAAAATACCCAGTGCTGCCTTTGTCCTTTCCATAATGGTTTTAAATGCTCACATGAGATCAGTATTCCCCGCAGTGTCTGAAGAGTTTCAAGTCTCCTTGCACTCTCACCCTCATTCTTCATTCCCAAGCTTCTCTGTGCCGTGCCATAACCCTTACCACATTCCCATGGGCAATTTACAACACTTCTAGTTAGCACTTCAACTGTATTCCTTGACGTGCCCCAACATACTGAATTTCAACAGCGTGCATACATACGTATGCCCAGAAACTACACAGTAACAAATAGAGGGAAAGGGTAAGGCGAATGATGCTGACATCTGAAGGCTACATTACATTACATTAAGTACATATTGAGTAATTGTTAAATATTGCATATAAAAATACCAAATGTTTCTACTTCTGAGACATGCCAGGCTGCTGGAAAACTAAAATCTAAAAAGAGTCAAGACTCAGTGAAGCTGCAAAAAAACTGTAATTTTGGCTGTTCCAAACACCTCTGACATACACACATTGCTAATCTTTTGGAACAGCTTTGAAGCAATGTACTTTCTGGGAGTCAACAACATTTGGTAATTACAAGAGGATGTGAATTCTAATTGTTACACACATAAAGCATGCACACGCAGGACATTTAGCCCTAAGGGCGGGAATTTGTTTTCCCCCCTGACAGATTATTTCCTATTTGTCTATTCTCTTCTGTAATCCCAGTTGCCAGTCTCTCATAGCTCACATGGACAAATAAGCATTACAGTGTTTACACACCCAACTATGCCCAAACACACATGGCTCCTCTCAGCATAACAGATGGATCCTTCTCCTCTACAAACCGATGCGATTTTAATCAGAAAACACGTGCACAGTAACACTGACATAATCAATGAGGGGTGATTGCAGGCTGCCTCCAAAACCTGGGAAACATTGATAAAAGTTTCAATAAGAATGAATATTGATAATCCATGGGCAGGTTTCAACCGGGCTCGCTCAATGTTTTGGATTTGAGATGCTCACCCTCGCAATCATCACCTATTAAAAGCTGTCTAGGCTTCTAATTCTCAATCCATTATAAATTATTTGATTGTGTGATGAGAGGCATCTGTCTTAGTTCCAAGTCATTATCACAAACAATCTGTTGGTAGAGTGGACAGTGCTGGCTTGGCAGGAAATATGAAGGAAAATGCCCTGGAAAAAGGGTGTGTGTGTGTGTATGTGTTGCTCCATCTGATATTCGCTCAGTTAATCAATAGCGGTGATGGTGTACTTAAATGACATATAGTACAGGCATCCCTATCTCCTCATCCTAATCAGATCAACCCTGACTACCATCTACACCCTGGCCTCCTGGACAGGATTTGTAAGCTGTAAGATGCTAGCAACATCCTACACACGGAGAACAAGAACGCAGTCTGGGAATTGTAAGTCTGTGGGGAGTTTTGTCAAAATAACACCAGATTTTGGTGATAATAAAGCAATTACAGGACCTTTTAAATAGCCCTTGTCCAATTCATATTTCTGTAATATAATGTTGACTTGACTGGAACAGCTACAAACTAAGTTGCAATAAGTTAGTTGCAATATGAAAACCATTCGGTGGATGATCTCTATCTAGAAGAGCCAATGCTATACTGGGTAGAGGCATCAGTGTGAACACTTGTGATTCTCTACATTGGAATTGTTTCCTATTTCTATTCTTTCTTCCTCATCCATGTAATACCATTCTCACATAATCAGTTGAGGATTTAATTTTGCCAAAATGAATCAAAAAAATGCTTCCGGCAGCAATTTGCCATTCTCCATATTCATCCATCTCCTTATTGAAAATCATTCTGCGAGGCCTCCCTGCACTCCGTCGATCCAATATGCATTCAATTTGCTGAACCGCTTCCTCAGAGCTCTTCTTGAATCTTTTGCGCCGCATCCCTGACAGTTAATTCCTGCAACAAAGTGTTCATTTTGAGAGGAAACAATATCAAATCAATCACAAGTTTTGTTTAAATCTCTGCCTCTTCACCTCACTGTGATTTCAGCTGTCAGCTTCTCGCTGATTGGTTAGGATCTACCCAAAGGCTTATGGAGTGGAAACAGATCCTGTCGACAGGGGGACAAAGGTAAACACAGGCAAGTGTCAAATCAAATGAAAGGAGAGGGCCGCTCACAGTCACCGAGTCATTGCAATGCTGGTCGTCCCTTGAAGAACTGGGAACAGGAATTGTCTGTTTTTCTTTTGTCAAGGGCTCGATTGACCTCTGCTCTCTTCCCGCGATGATTTCTCTCTCCAGACAAGCTCATAGGTTTTATTGCCTGATTGCTGCATTGTATTTTAAGTATACGTTGAACATTACAATCCTGCATACAGACACATATGCTGATGTGTTTGAATGTTATTACAGTATGTATAAAGCTAGACATGGACTCAAAGCCTCCTCTGTTAGATGAAAATTGAGTCTAAAAGCTCTCGGTTTCTTTCCTCCATTCTTAATAGAGTCTCAGAGTCACCTCTGCCACTAAACTAGTCTAAAAAAATGAGATGCCAAATGCAAATAAAAGAGGCATTGAATTTCATAGCAGAGACAATTTCCTCTGAAATTCATTTTTATACAGATAAGTGCCTTTCTGAGTTTTAATCACATATCAGCAGTTAGCAATATCTTTTCTCGCTCTCCCGCATTAATTATGGATTCTGTAGTAATTTTCATTAATTACAGAAATGCCTTCAGTTAATCATCATTATTCTCTTTGGGTATTTGGGTTATTTTCTGTCATCAGAGGTCGAAGATCCACTGCATGTCGATAAGAAAGAGCATCCCAGAAATGACTCCGACACTAAATGTGCATGATTTCTAAACAACTTTTGTAATAGAAGAAAAAGAGTGTCCGATCGCAACTAAGATGACTACTAATATGAGCTTTCTGTGTGTGTGTGTGTGTGTGTGTGTGTGTGTGTGTGCGGGTGCGTGTGTGCGTGTCAGACTTCATATTTGAAAGTGATTCTGAGTTTTTACATCCTCAGAGCACTAAATGGGTGGGATTTATTATAGGACTCTTGTGTGTAGTTTGCAGAAAATCACACTAAATTGTCCTCAAGATACTTTTTTCTGTGGCTGTCTCAAATTTCTGGCACTCACTGCGTTGCCCTTTGTGGCAAACCGCACCGATCTGGTTTGCTAGTACGCTAAAAAAAAAAAGAACAGAAATATTATTTACGAACACTACTTGACTTGTGATGTGTGGATGTGTGCATACTCCTCTGTGTGCCCATGTTAAATGATTTGAGTTTTTCAGATCCAAGCATTTGCATAAAGAACAAAAATGGCTTTTGTCATTCGCCGTCAACAATGCAATACCACACTCTGGCATCTCCCACCCCATTGTTCTCACATGCTAATCTGTGGCTCGGTCTGCATCTACCGTTGCAGATTTATTCCACTTTATTCTCATCACCATATTTGATTATGCAAAAGAATTCTCTTGACTTTGCTAGGTTTCCTCAGAGCCTCTAGTAATTTTGCAAACAAGGAATCCTCTGATCATAATTAAATGATAAATGGCTAAGTGTTGCATATGGAAATCAAAGTCAGACTTGTTTAGATTCAAGTCTTTTCCTATAATGAATAGCTCCGAATTAGCATGGTGGGTCACATCCACATTGGGTCGAGGAGCTGCCACTCTACGTCGCATGGTGATTGCTGCCGTACACAAATCATGCAGTCTTTCAAGCCTCGCCGATGCTCTACTCTAAATGTTTTCCTCTGTAAACAAACTTTCAAAGCCATTTGTGGATCTGCCCCCTAAAGTTTCACTGGTGTGTGTGTTTGTGTCAGAGCAGAAGTACTCCGATCTGGTCTTGGTTTCATCTCTGGTGTCTCAGACTGTGATTCTAATGATCTTATTTGTACAATTCAACATTTGTATTTTTTTTAATACTGCAGTTCAGTTTTGCCAAAATACTTGCCAAATAGTTCTGATTTGAAATTCACCACTGCATGATACGCGATGAGGGCATATGATATAGGTGAAGGACCAGTCTGATGGATGTTTTGATGAGTTAAAGATCAAATTGCTCAAAATCAAAAAAAAAAAAAAAAAATGCTCTCAATAAGAAATCCTTCCTCTGTTCTCCTGAGGGTGTTGATGTGTGCTAGAATCCAATCGCGGGTTAATGGCATCTGATGAACCCAAGGCAGATTAAAGGAGAAAAGACGTCTCCACTCAGATGTTTATAAAAATCAATTAAAGAGACGATTTTCTCTAACTCATGTGAAAAATGTATGACGCCTGGCTAAACTGTAAGAAAGTGGAAATATGCGAGACTACATTAATGCAAGTTCAGAACCCGAGCCAAAAACATTGGAATCTTGGAATCCACTAAGCAAACTATATAGATCTGGCTCCGAAATATTACAGCATCTAACTATCTATGTTATGGGAACTGATTTGATTATCCAATAGAATGGGGGAGGCTGCAGGGCTATAGGTCTTGTCAAATGTAGTGGTTCTAGATACAATTGTTTCCAATGAGAAATTAGCATATTTTTTTAACCAGTCAACAGAATTTCTCAATTTAATCTAACATTAACTTTTGCCAAGAATTTGGTTTGGATAAGCCCCTGTAGGTTTTACTTTGCAAGGCTACCATAGCTTCTGCAGGTCTCAGGAAGGGTTGTCTGGGTTTTGGGGTTCTCTCTAAGACAAGAGATTCCAGTTGTATGAAGTTCCTTAAGCCCATTTATTTGTGTGTGGTTCAGCCAGAGGTTGCAGTAATCCCCCAACAGGCCGGAGACTCTGATCTTCCATTACACATTGTATTGAACAGCCTGTGGGGAGGAAATACAGTTGCTTGTTCTTTCCCTCGACAGCCTTTGTGCTTCTAACATGTCTTTGTGGTTTATTGGCAAAGAGCACAATGTGGGACTATCTCAAGTTGTATAAGAAATGTTCTCCATTGTTTCATTAATCAGCACGGTGTAATCTGTATTTCTTATTCAGGGCTGGTGAGTTACAAATGAGAAAATAGCTGTAGGCAATAACAAAAGAAGAACAAGATGCAAAGATAACAGCACACCGGTGAAACGGTAGCCACAGACAAACGGTCCATATGTGAGGTTTCTAAACAGCTTGTGAACCACTAGGGAACTCATCTTCAGCTCAACTGTCTTATTGATATTGAGATTACATTTTTGCTGTTTGTTTGTTTGTTTGTTTGTTTCAATTTCTTCACTGGTGCAAGAGAAAGCTTTTTTACAATTCACATCAATGAAATGAATTTAGAATTTAAAGTGATGTCGAAATTTGATCCACATTGTTAGAATTGTATGATTAGATAAGTGGTGGGAAGGAGAAACCGTGAGGGATGGTGTGGTCGTGTGAATGGATGGGTGTATGCACGTACATAGATATATGTACATGTGTTTGAGTAGATATGTATGTATGTGCCTGTGTATATATATATAAACAAATAACATTATCTATCTATCAACTGATCTACAACCATCTGGGTATGTGCATATGAAAATAGATGTATGTATGTATGCATGTATGTATGTATATATATTTGAGTGTGTGTGTGTGTTTGTGTGTATGTACATATATATATAGCATGTGTGCATCTGTGTAGACATGTATGTATGTAGATATGTGTGTGTGTGTGTGTATATGTATGTACTGTATATATATTTGCATTTGCCTATTTGTGTATGTGTGTATATATATATACACATATAAGACCATCAATCAACCACCAAGTGTGTGTGCATGTGCGAGTGTGTGTATAAGACCATCACTCATCCACCAGGCCCGTGTGTGTGCGTGCGAGTAGATCTGTATATAGATATGCATCCTTGTATAAATCTAGGCGTGTGTAGGTATGTTTTTTCTACACCCGTCGTCACTCACTGATTGAGGGAATTCCCTTGCCTTAGCAGATAGCAGGCAACAGTGAATTAACACCCCGTTTTCACCCAGTTGCCTCTGATTATTGTGTGCCGCTTTTGTGCACAATGTTCTCATATGTCTTAGTGTTAGTTTCTCATTGTTTATTCTCATTGTCTTTTTGTTTTGTTATGAACCATCTAAAAAAATTACAAGCTGATATATGTTTACTACAGGAAAACCGAATTATCAGAAAGTGAACACAAGGAAGTTAAAAGTTAAAAAAGAGGTGTCTCAATTTTTATTAATAAAAATATACCACTAATCCACAAACAAACCATAACTGACCCAGAAGGACGCTACGTTATTATCAGTGGAACAATTAATAACATTACTATAACAATTAAAAGTATCTATGGCCCAAATACAGATGACCCAACATTCTTTCATGACTTCTTTACATCGTTACAGGACTCTCCACCATCGAATATAATCATTGGTGGCGATTTTAATATACAGTCATCAATCCAACAGAAGATAGTTCAACCACCTCACATCACACCAAAAACTGGCACTCATCATAAATAATAAAACAGTACATGACAGATCTTGGTCTTGGCGATAGTTGGAGGCTACAAAACTCAATAGCCAAGGAATATACTTACTTCTCTTCAGTCCATCAGTCATTTTCAGGAATTGATTATTTCTTGACAAGCAATTCCATGATAGCAGATATTTCTGACACCACCATCCATCCAATCACCATATCAGACGATGCCCCAATCAGTTTTATATTGCATAAAAAAACATGAAACTAAAACCAATCCAAGGTGGCAATTCAACACATCCTTACTTAGCAACAAAGAATTTGACTCTTACTTCTAGAAAGAATGGACATCCTTTATGGAAATAAATGATTCACCAAATACTTCACCAACACTCATATGGGAAAAAGCTAAAGCACAAATGAGAAGAAAAATAATCTCCTACTCAACATACATGAAAAAAAGAACAAATTAGAAGAGAAAATCAAACAATTCATATGCAGCCAATCCCGCAGAACAAACACAAAAGGAAATTAGAGAAGCTAAATTCCAATTGACAATATAATAAATAAAAATACACAATTAATTTTGCATAAACTATGATACAACCATTTTGAACATAATGACAAATCTGGAAAATACCTAGCAAATCAACTCAAATGCACATTCAAGCATTCATTTCAACGACCAAAGACTCAGCAGGGAATATCACCAATGATCAACAAACTACAAACTTTATATAAGTAAATTGGACATTTCTCATCAAAACTTTGGAAAAATTTGGCTTTGGAGAATCATTCATTCAATGGATTAAAATATTCTACAGCACACCAAAGGCATCAATCACGACAACAATCGTGACAAACTAATCTCACAAAACGTCACACTTCACAGAGGTACCAGACAAGGATGTCCACTCTCACCTTCATTATTCGCTCTTTTCATTGAACCATTGGCAGCTGCAATACGCCAAAACAACAATATCACAGGCATCAATACCAATAAAATATTACATAAAATCAGCCTATATGCAGGTGACCTACTAATATTCCTACAAAATCCAAGTAAATCAATCAAAGAAGTTATCAATGTCATCAACACATACTCTAACATATCGATTACTCAGTAAATTGGAATAAATCCACCATTCTACCACTATGTAGGGATAGCTGGAATACTACATCTCAAATCTCCCACTTACCACTGACAACATCACATACTTAAGTATAAAATTCTCTTCCAAGCTGTCAGAGTTGTTCCACCTTAACTTCACTCCACTGTTAAAAACAACACAGGATGACCTAGCTCGATGGATGACATTACCACTATCCAGCATAGGAAGGATTGCCACTGTAAAGATACTACCAAAAATCACCTACTTATTTACAATGCAACCAACTGCAAAATGGTTCAACACAATAGACACACTAATAACAGCATTTTACTGGAAAAACAAAAAACCCAGAATAAAACAAACTACATTACAACAATCAAAAGATCAAGAAGGCCTAGAAGCACAGATTTCACTATAAATAATCACCTTTACTAGGCACTAAATGGAAAGAGATTACACACCTCCATCACATCTTTGACAACAACACGCTGAGTGCTGAGTTTCCAACAGCTTATCGAAAAAATACAATATTGAGAAACAACAATACTTTCAATACATCCAATTAAAATATTTAAACACAAGGCAAAAATAGATATTTCTAACAAACCCCTGGAACAAACACCATTATTAGATAACATCAACAAAATTGCAAAATCAAACAAACAACTCTCAAAACTTTATAAACTCATATCCTCCAGTGACTCTACCAATGCGCCTTATATTACAATAAACAATTGGGAAAAAGATCTCAACATCCACACCAATATGAACTTTTGGAATAAAATCTGTAGCATCTTCAGCATGTCAACAAACACTAACATAAGGCTAATTCAATACAAGATCATTCACAGAACACACAACACACAGCACAAGATGCACATAATGGGATTCTCTGGATCAAACATATGCACTCATTGTACCGTCAACACAACTGACGATTACCTCCATGCACTCTGGCTCTGTCCACTGATACAACATTTTTTGGAAAAGGTAACCACTACACTATCACTACTCCTTAGATATAAAATTCCATTATCCCCTTCCGTATGCATACTCGGTGATCTGGATATACTCAACACATGTTCAACACAAATCACAATACCTCTACTTGTGGCCCTAACTATCGCCAAGAAAACAATCCTACTAACGAACTTCTCTCAGACCACCTCCCAAGAAGGTCTCAATTTGGTTTCTTTCAAAGGGGTCTGAGATTGTTCGGAGCGTTTACATATGACCCAAAATTTTGACTAACCGCTCTGAGTTCACTAAAATTGGCTGAAACGGACCAAGTGGGAAAACACCCTTAAAAGGGGGGGTACTTGGGCAATTTAAAACTGTTCCTGGGGGTCTTTACAAGACATGTGTGAAGTCTATATAAAAGTCTATAGAAGTCTATAGAAGTCTATAGAAGTCTATAGAAGTCTTCTTTTTTACCTCTATACAACATCTCTTGGTTCTGTTATCCACTCCCATGACTTCTCCTACCACTGCTATGCAGACGACACCCAGCTGATCCTGTCATTTCCCCCCTCCGACACACAGGTGGAGGCACGCATTGCTGCGTGCCTGGCAGACATCTCGGAGTGGATGTCAATGCACCACCTGAAGCTCAACCTGGACAAGACTGAGCTGGTGTTTTTCCCGGGGAAGGGCTGTCCGCACCGAGACCTGGCCATCATCATTGATGATACTGTGGTGACGTCAACCCGGACTGCGAGGAATCTGGGTGTGACCCTGGACGACCAACTGTCGTTCTCGGCAAACATCGCATCAGTGACACACTCCTGCAAATTCCTCCTCTACAACATCGGAGGATTCGCCCCTTCCTCACTGACAAGGCAGTGCAGGTGCTCATCCAGGCTCTTGTCATCTCCCGCCTGAACTACTGCAACTCCCTC
>CABFOQ010041669.1:0-11156 GCA_900660455.1 Gephyroberyx darwinii
CGGTTAGATAGTGGTCAAGGCCCAGTGATCAGTGATTTGACCAGCAGTTAGACAGAGACGGGGGGGTTGTTCGGAGTGGGGTAGAAGTCGGGGGTAGAAGTGGGTGGTAGTCCAAACTCCGCAACAGCCGTCAGACTTCAGACCACCGAGGGAACGCTTCCTTTGAAATGAATGAAAGCTGTTTCCGATTGGAAGCATTCAAGCTCAAAAAGCACCGAAGTTGGTCGACACATGTTCATCCTTATATAGCGCAACTAAAATGATTGATTTCTACTGCATTGAAAAAAAAATCCTGAAATGAATCCCCATAGGCTGCCATGTTCAATTAAAATGTCCAATAAATGTTTCAAAGGGACAAACACACTCAAAAGATAATTGTAACCTATCATCCAAGTAGTTTATGACTGATTATGGTTTGTTTCAACTTAGCGCATAGCGAAAAAAATACCAACATACAACCCTAACCCAGAAGCTTTCCCCCTCCGCTGGCGACGATGCAACAACACGCATTTAGAGGCACTTGAGCGTAGTAAGATAGTAAAGCGTGGATGCATGATTTCCACATTTACTGTTACCACATGTTCAAGTTGACAGTGTCCCGCTTTCATGTCCTGACTGGGGAATGATGACTGTGAAAGGAAGCAGCAGCCTCATAACCAAAACATGCTCAGTAATGGTACAACGACGACAACCCATTGTGACCTTTTGGTTTTGTGGTGGTGAATACAAAGGCATATTTAGTGGTCACTGAATCATCAAATGAAACACAAAGGCTCCATGAGATGGTGTTATGGGTGGAGGAGGGATGGGTGGATCATTCTTTTATTGTGGAATCACATGTTATGTCTCTCTCTCGCCCTCTTTTTTCTCTCTCATTGTCTCTCACATATTTGTCTCTCTTTCTCTCTTATTTTTCCACTGTTTAACACTCACACACACTCGCTCCCTCTCCCTCCCTTTCTCTCATACACACACAATGAATCCGTGAGGTGTAGCCCTCACAGCAGAACCATTCTCTGTCAGTGAGCTGTATTTATATTCCCATCTATCAGCTAGCCCTGGGAATACGTGACACACTCGTCTGTGGACCAAGACCACCAAATCCAATACATTAGGTTATGATAAGTGTGTGTGTGGGGTGGCGTGTGTGTGTGTGTGTGTGTGTGTGGACCAGTATTAAGCGGCTCTGGTGGTTCCACCTCATTACAGAAGGCCTACTGTGGCTCCAGGCTCCTATCCAACTGTTACACTGCTAGTGGAGGAATAGGTCTCTGAGATTGAGAGAGAGAGAGAGAGAGAGAGAGTAGAGCAGTGAAAGATGAGAAAGAGAGAGATGGGGGGCAGAAAGGAGGTGAATAGAAGATAGAGAGGGACAGATATGAAAGAAGGGGATTAGAGATGGATAGTAGTGGAGGAGGTAGAGAAGGAAAACAGGAGGGTGCTCTCTCTCTCTCTCTCTCTCTCTCTCTCTCTTTCTGATGAGAAGAGAGATCTATATCCTCATCTGTCCAAGGTCATGGTCGTTACATGGGAGCACAGCAATCTCTTCGACTCACACACACACACACACACACACACATGTGCACGTAGTGAGGTATGGCTCTGCCAATAACTACAACTATTATAGATTAAAGCAATTAAACCAGAGACGACCTTTGACCCGCCATTATACCATATTAACGATCTGTGTGTGTGTGTGTGTGTGTGTGTGTGTGTGTGTGTGCGCGCGTGCGTGTGTGTGAGATTATAGGACATGTTTTACATATGCTTGCCTCTGCACTAACTGCTCACCCCCATGTTAACCTTAAGAAGCAAAACGCTGATGTTTCCCGAGCACCCTGAGGCCAACCCAGCGAAAGGCTTCAAGTGCAGCTCCAAGACCAATTACAGATGACAGTCAACCTCCTATAACGCACACCGCGGATGAATTGGGTTTTTCCTTTTTCCTTGGTTCGGTTGTGCTTCCTCTTTGTCTCTGCGTTCCGTTAATTCATTGGATGGTATATGCATTTGCACACAATATAGCCACATCTTTTTTGGGGGGAGTTTAAAGTAAACTCAACTGCTATACTTGAATTATTAATTGGATTGTATTGAAAATGATCGCAGAGTTCCTCCATGTGATATCAGAAAGAAAGGTCAGAGTCTGAAGAGAGATTTGTCTGAGCCAGAGTTTTCCAGGATGGGAAGGAGGAAAGTAAAGGAAGGATGACACAAAATAACGGGGAGGATTTTCAACCTGCTCCTTTGTAAGATGGAAAGATGGAGAGTACAGATGGCGGAAAGACACAGGCAAAAAAAAAAACAACAACCTGGGAAAAACCTGTGACACACTCCTGTCTAAGATGGGAGGATACAGAAAAGAGAGTAAAGAAAGAAAGGAGGAAGACACGCCAACGAAAGGAACCGAGGGAAGACCTGTGAGCGTCCACCCTTCTGTTACATCAGCGTGCCCCCAGGGTTCAGACAGACGGTGTCGTGGGCTCCCTCTGCTGGTGCACACGCACTCATCCTCTCCTGCTCCGGTCTCCCTACCCTCTTTAAAAACAAAGACCTTTTAGAAGATGCTCTTCACCACAACTACTTGCGAATGAACTCATGTTCAGTGGAGGTCGTAGCCCCGGTTTGACAGCTTAGCAGCAATTTCAACCAATTCTAGCAATTCCACAAAAAGCACCGTCTTCCACCGATTCACTCTCAGAGAGATCTCCTCTAAATGCCGACAATTTCGGTGGAGACCAATGGCTCCAGTGGGAGCCCAAGCTGGCTTATCGCTTAAGACTATTTTCTACTAACACTATCAACTCTGTCGAAGGTGCTGTGTTCTTAATTGAGCCTTGACAGCCGTATCTCTCTTTTTACAACAGTCTCGCTTCTGATACTAGACAGACTCAGAAGGAGGATTTCCTGGAATAACACTATTGCCGTGATGTGTGGGTGGAGGATACACGCACTCGTACACAAACACAAGGTATACACACGCACACACACACACACTGGCACAAAGAACAGAGCAATCCTTCCGCTAAGTGTGCAATCACAGCATGGGAGAAGGGAGAATGAAAGGCCGCAAGGTAAAACAAAGGAGAGCATACAGTGGTTTACAAAACAGGCTTCATTGGATTACTCTCCCTACGGAACAAATGTGCATACACACACACGCACACACGCACACACACACACACACACACATATAGACAAACAGAAAGCGAAGTACTGTGCTTAGAGATGCCAGTTAGGCCAATTGTCCTAAACAGCAGACATTACTGGAGGATACAAGACTGAGTTGCACAATACACACACACACACACACACACTTGGCAGACTCTATGAAAAATGTGCACAAGTCTCAGAAAAAGCTGAGCGACCTACAGTCCCCTCAAAATCCAGTTGATTTCATCATCCATGCTCAATTCTGCTTAATATTTCAACAGTGTGTTGTCTCCTGTTATTACAACAGTCGATCCTCCTGAGCCTTGTTGCTGTATGGACTCCTCAGGGTTGTGACATACATTCAGTGGATTCAGCTCACTGGCTGGCATCCACCTCGGTGTGGCCTGTCACTGTGTGTGTGTGTGTGTGTGTGTTCGATGTAAATCATTTGTTCAATTTATCCGATGTATCACTTGTCAAAAGCCAGTAGACGTGTGTGTGCGTGTGTGTGTGTTAGAGAGAGAGAAAAAGGGAAAATGAGATGTATCAATAAAAGGCAAATCACCCAGGCCTGGGAGAGACGGGGAGCTTTGTTCAACAACACGACAGGATTGGCTGGAGCTTTGGGGACTACAGAATGACATTATTCACAAAATGAACATCAAGGCGCAGCTATATCATCTCTATAGTCTGACAGCCAGGCAGCAAAACAACATCACAGCTTTCAAAATGGGGTCACACATCCTACAGTTCTGTGGAATAACACTTACAGATTTCTTTCTCCATTTAGCACAAGTTCAACTATCCATTAAACAACCCAGCTGCCATGTTTCAGCCCAGCCAAGCAGCCAGCCAGCCAGTCAGGAGTAGTTAGTAAGTAAATGCATTGGTCTAATTTCAGGCCGAGCATCGATGTTAATACAATAACTGAGAGAGGCTCAGCAGCAGCGTGTGACAAATCTAATGTAATTGCTGCTCCTCATTGGCGAGACTGAGGCAATACAGTCCACAGGAAGAAAAAAAGAACATTCATCAATGTGCTGTAATGAAGATATCCCATGGAAACATTGATTTTGACAGAGATGTCAATTACTAATGTTATTTTCCCGCAATTGTTATTAGTTACCTTAATGTAAGTACTTTGAATAGTTACATAGACTAATATAAACGACTCCAGGATGTCAAGAATGTGAAAAAAAAGCTTTTCCAATGTCTGAAAAGTGAAACGACCACAACTACATTTATAGCCGACTCTATCTACAGCGTGGCAGGGTCGCCTATGTGTATATGTCATACAAATTTAATGTCAATGTGCTCGGAGAAGAAAAAACGTGACGAACAGTTTTCCTTCTCTCCCTGGCTCTCTCCCGCTTCTCTCTATGCATGATTCATAACCAAGCCCCAGCACTTAATGGGAGTCTCCGGCGCTCCGCTCCCGCTTCCATCCCCGGCAAGTGGAACCGGGGGATGGGGCTCCCCACCTCCCAGCACGGGCGCACCACCAAGTAACTCCCCTTTGGTTCACAACCAGAGAGAAACGCGTCGGACACCCACCTTCATTCTCCGGGTAATTCCGCAAGGCTCGGCTCGGCGCAAACGCGTTAAAAAGAAGAAGCGAAGAGAGGAGGAAAAGGGATGGATAGATCCAAAGGACGCGTGGTGGTGCCATTTTCAGGCTGCGCTGCGCCCTCGCTGCATCCCTGTTTGCGGTGTCGAGTCGGTGAGCGCAGCCCCGCGATTGAGGAGAGAGCGAAGAGAGAAGAGGAGGAGAGGAGAGGACAGAGAGGAGGAGACGCTGGGAAGGAGGGTCCAGGGCCAGCCAAGTCCTGTCAATCAGCCGCCTCCTGTCTCCAGGGTGGTATGGAGGTCTTTGGAGACTCTCCACATTAAACTACACTGCAACATATATCCATCTGTACAAGTATTGACAGTATAAGCTTGAGTCACTGAGGTGAGATGGTTTAATTTGTTTCCAGTGCAACCTGTCCCCAGAATTTGTTTGAGTCAAGGGTCATTTTCTTGATTCTGGTCTGTCTTGAAGATATTATAAAGGGGCTTTGAGCCTTTTTGAGGACAAGGTCTTGAGCAAAATGATGATGCTTTCAATAAATCACTGCTATGGTGTCAAGCCTCTTCTCCAGTGCTATTCTCCAAGCCTCTATAAACCCCACGTTAACAACAACACTCAATCATTACTGCATCAAGGGCAGAACTAAAACCAGATCCAAGACCAGGCAATGCACATTACAGTTATTATTGAATGATACAATATAAATATTACAACAAAACAAAACATCCCTAGGGGAGTGCTCTCTGTATATTGCAGGGATATTTTATTCTAGTCATACTATAGGAGATAAGTAATGCCGTAAGCCTAATGTAAGGTCATTATAAACTCACTATTGATTACCACAGATTCACTATTACAGTGATTATTGATTTGGATTTTGCTCTGTTATATTTACGAAACAGTGATGTAGCCGAACAATATCAACCAAACCTTTTCCATGATATACAAAGGGGGTGCAACCAGCGATGTAATAAAAGATATAGGCCTAAAGGTGCGTTAACTGTGACCCCCAGTCAAACAACCACAAATAGCATTTTCTTCCCTTACAAGACAAATACCCCATATAACTTACAACATCATAACAATTTAGATTGGACTAAAAAGGCAAGTAAACTCTACTCTACTCTACTCCTGAAATAAAAAGGTGGGCAAACTGAGTCAAGGTGGGTTCCCTATCTGCTACATTCTTGTGTACAGCATCACAACGAAGCCAAGCATCTCATCCCCGAGTTGTTGGGTACCACAGAGCAGACAGTATGGTTAGGACGGGTAAGCATTTCCCACTCGCTGTAGCAAACACTGTCAATTATTTTGATAAGTGACATGGGCACATGGCAATTACTAGATTAGTGTCAACTCTCTGTCTTTGCCCAGTTGTTGATATGGTTTGCTATACAGAGCAGCAGCAGTAGCTCTCACCCACAAGGTTTCACGCGTTACAGATTCCAATCAAACTCTTTATGGAGATTTATTCAGTCTATGTGTATTTGACTGCAGTTTCGATGTTGTAAGGAGTGTGTGTGTGTGTGTGTGTGTGTGAGAGACTGTTGGCATGTCTCGAGCGGACTGTCTTTAAACATGAATAAATGATGTGTGCAGCCTGTCATAGGAAATGTGCGAGGAGGAGGGTGAGTGTGCAAGGTCAACCTTTCAATCTTCCACTTGTTTAACGCGGCCCCGCTGACAGAGCCCGTGTGGACCGTCCCCGCCCTCCTGACAGGAGAGGACGCCTTTAAAATAGGACATGTTATCGCTCTGGCTTAACTGCTCACGGGTGTGTGTGTGTGTGTGTGTGTGTGTGTGTGTCTGTATATATTGTACATCTTATCCCACCCTGTAGCTTCTCCATTTGCTCGAACCGATGTAATTACCTGCAGGTTGAGACCACCACAATAAAAAAAACACTTGACATTTCACTAGACACACTCAAAACCAACAATAGGCCCTTATACAATTCATAAGGTATAAGGATATATGGAATTTGAGGCATATGATTCCTATGTACTGTTGTGTCTTCCATATTTTCTTAGCAGTGGTTGGGGGGTAATCTGGGTTTAAGCTCCACATCTTTCCCTCTGCTGATGCCAGTTGTGGTTCATGTGCGGGACATCTTGAAAACTCGACCACGATAAAAGTATTTTTCATCTTGTGGTGGCCCGGCGCTGCTGAATGAACAAGGGAAACATAGATCCCATGGGTCAGCTGATGCTCTGGGATGCTCTCTCCCTGTAGCCAACAGGAAAACGTGATGCAGCCATGTCATGATTAATAGAAAGATCATGACCACAATTATATTTACCACGACGAGCGCTCCTCTATCGCGCTTCTGTCTCAAATGAGGCCCCTGAAGGAGCCATAAACCTGTCAAACATACCTTGATTTATGTTGGAATTCTCTTATACCCCCTCCCGCCATGTGCGTATAGGTGTGTGTGGGTCGACATTTCTGTATTTGTGCATGTGTGTGTGTGTGTGTGGGTGGGTGGGTGTGTAAAGCAGCCACCTCCACAGATTTGTTAAGGCTCCAATTATGATGATGATTTGTTCCTTGCACCGGCTTTACTGGGATGACCTAATTTCCCATTGAGTGTGGGAGAAAAAAAAAGAGTCCCTTTTTTCTTCTTCTCCTTCTTCTGACTCCTTCCTTCTCTTTCTTTCTTCTTCTTCTTCTGCTGCCATGAAGCTGCATTCATCCGTACGGTGACAAAACAGTGCTGTCATGCATTCCAGCAGTGACAGCGTGACGCGTCCCCTTAAACCCTTGTCACTCCCTCCACCACACACACACACACACACACACACACACTGCATGCCCTATGGAAGAGTGATCTCACTTGACTTGTGTAAAGTGTTGCTTCTGCATACTGACGTTTGAGGGCTACAGAAGGCTTCACACACACACACACACACACACATGCACGCGATGGCATATCCATTGACAGGGCTGAGCGACAGTAGCCTACAACAAAGCATCTGAAATGTGACTTTCCTCGTGCCCCGTACACTCTATCATTTATCCTGTGTCTTTCTGCCAACTCTTTATTTCCAGAGGAAAGTGCTGATCTGTTCCTCGTCCCTCATTCATTTATAAAGGAGTTCAGACTCTTCTTTCTCTTCCCTCCTCTTTAGACCTCAGACTCTCACCTCTCACCCTGCCTGGCCTGGCTGGATCAGCTATTCTCTATAAGTCTTGGTTAGCTAACCAGCCACCCTCCCTACCCCTCTCTCTCTCTCTCTCACTCACACACACACACACACACACACACATATATATATGATCACAGTCTCAGATGATGAAGATAATAAAAGATCATTAAAAAGCAGAGATATAACTTGGATAAGAGCAACAGGCAGAGGAGCGTGTGTGTGTGTGTGTGTGTGTGTGTGTGTGTGTGCGCGCACGTGTCACTGGCGATGATCTCTTGTTTGACGGGGGGGGGCAGAGGTGATGACAGGGTCGTCTGCCTTGCCAGGAACTCCCCCCACAACCACCACACACACTATGCACACACACCCTCAGCCCCATTCAAAGCCACTCACTCATGTGGTAATGTCTCTATTGTGACAGCCCAAGCGCTTTATGGGCAACAGCTTGGTGCTGGCATTTGGGGCCGAGAAGTGTGTGTATGTGAGCATGTGTGTGTGTGTGTGTGTGTGTCCCATCCACTGTGGAATCCACCCATCTAGAGCTTCAAGCATTGAGACCTCGACTCCTCAGCGCCAGGTCAGTGACACGAGGAAGAGAATTGAAGGATAGGGGACGGGAAGGAGAGACAGATCCAGGCACAAAGATTAGGGCACACACACACACACACACACGTACATACACCGCCCCAGTCCACTCCGCTCTTACTTCCCTACCACCGCAGTTAGGCAGACAGAGCGATTCGTCATGTCAGAGAGCCCTGGTGCTGCCATACAACAAAAGGTGAAAGGGAGTGTGGGAAAGGGCTCGCCTACAAAGCCCTCCCTGCCCCCGTCTGCTTCCCTGTCTCAGTGGCATACGCAGCTCCTTCAATATCCCCCTCTGGTCTCCTAGGCCCCCATCTGCAAAGACACAACCAATCCCCCTAGACATAGACCTACACTTTCATACCCCCAGGTTGTGGGGGTATGCTATATGTGTGCTATATCTCCAACATATCAACAGAATATGCCTTCAGCCTGTGTGTTATTCACTCAGCACCACCATGGCGTTGTTCCTATGACTTGGCCTCCTCAAGACATCAGATTAATCAGACTTGCCTCATGTCTCTAAAAAAAATATATTTAAAAAAACTCTTCATCTCCATCCAGACAGCTATTCATCCAGAGAGATAGAAGAGGAAGACGGAGAGAGGGAGAGAGAGAGATAGAGAGAGATGGTTTGCTATTCAGGGAGGAAAATCTGCCCGTCTCTGCCAGCTCTACCCACAAAAAGGAAAAGAAAAGGAGGATCTCCTTGAGACTGACGCCAGCTTTACAGACAGCGAGGCAAACGGAGAGACAGATAGGGAGACCGAGGGAACAGGATATTCAGACTCTTCCAAGTGTCCTCTCTTGCTTTATGTGTGCACCTGCTTCTTTTTGGTTAATAGAGCCAAAATATGGGCCTTGTACACACACAAATACGCACAATCACGCACTCATTCACACGAACACAAACACACATGCACTAACTGCTGACTCTGAGGCAAAGTGAGTGTTGTCTGGCATATAGCTGAGCCCAGAGGAAGGGTATTTACCGTAAGTCTGCCGGGGAAGAGCAGTGTCTTACCGACTGAATCGTGTCCTTCTCAAACGGAGGAATGATTTAACAATCAATGAAAACTGACCTTGCCTTTCCTGTATCACGTTCCCTCAGGAGCTGACCCGGGGATTGGCTAATGATGAGAAAACACGCAGATTCACCAGGGGAAGTAAGGTGAACAAACAACTCAAACAATATTTCGGAGCCAAACAAGGTGATTTGCAAAAATGATTTCATTTAAATAAGAAAATACCAAATATCCATCTCCATCTCCTTCACCACATCCCTGTATTCATCACAGATGTAATGAAAATAAATGGGAGCCAGTTGGGACATTTACTATTTGCTGCAGCCAATGTCACATCATATCAAAAGCCTTAAAAGAGAGAAGGATGGATGGATGAAAAGAAGGATGGAGTCATTGTGACAAATTGGAGTTTGCCCAGACTGTGACAGTGAGTTGGCAGAGAGAGGAGGGAGCGATGCCCGGCTCAGAACTCAATCATTTCCTGCTTGCTCAGAGCCTTACATCGATAGGCTGGCTGACATCAGGAAGGATATGAATAGGGATTTAGGCCCCCGTGGTCATACATATGGATCAGACAGAAATGCTGTCATCAGGTCTCTGTTCCCGTCAGGATCTGCATGTGCTGATAGATCTGCATTAGCGACGGTTAATCCTACGTCTGCACGCAGTCAGAATTACAGACGGTAAGTGGGGGAAAAGTGTATGAAAGCCACAAAGGGAATATCCCACCTTAAACAGGCAATCTTCCCATGAGTTTCCTAAGAGTTTTGGGCTTCCCTAAGGATAAAAACTAGGGTTTAGAGTTTAGCCTCCCTTGATAGTGTAATCAAGAGAGATTCCTCTTTCTTTTCTAATGTATTTGATGCTCTATGTAAAGCACTTTGAATGGCCTTTTGTATCAAATGTGCTCCTTGAATGAACTTGCCTTGCCTTGCCTATGCACAGTGAATGGGAGATAGTGTGAAAACACAGTACACAAAGTCTGTGTATTAGGTATTAGGTTTTGCCTTTTGATAACCATATAGAAGAGACTGGGTTAGAGCTTAGGGAGAAAAATGTTCATGTTGACTGAACTGCCTCAGATCACACAAATAACTTGAATTCTGCCTAAGGTGGATTTTCACTTAGTGATAGCACTGCGCTTACATATAGTACAAACTATAAATAAAATAACTTGAAATATAATTTAAAAAAGTAGTGGTTAAGGCCGGAGAATGAATGATAGTAGCCTTCTTTGGGTACTAGGAAGCAGGCTACAGGTCTAAAACAAAAAGATCATTCAAACAAATACGTTTAGATTCAGGAGGAACATTACTGAGCAATATGGTCTCTTTCAAGACTTCACTGTGCTTTTCCATTCATTTCCACCTCTCGCATCAGTGTGTCCTGGTAAGTGACTCAGGCAAGGATACATGGGCACAGAGATCACTATCTACACACACTCACACACACGCACATACACAATTACACTAATGCAAACACACATGTACGTGTGATTTGTCACCATCTCTCTTAGCATGGACAGGCCTGTACTAATGGACAGACACTCTTGGTGTGCTAAACAAATTAGCCCCATTACTGAGAGAGAGAGAGAGAGAGAGAGAGAGAGAGAGAGAGAGAGAGAGAGACAGAGAGAGAGAGAGAGAACCCAAGGTCCAACAAAAGTGATGTAGAGGA
>CABFOQ010041671.1:0-26248 GCA_900660455.1 Gephyroberyx darwinii
CTCGGGCTCGTTCAGGGTGAGCGCCAAGTCAGTGAAGAAGTACATGGCCTCGGCCCCCTCGCTGTGGACAACCGGAGAGGGAGAACGGAAGTCAAACTTTATTTCCCTGTATGGGAAACTTGGTTTTCAGACAGGGTTTGCTAACTGTGGTAGAAAAACCGAATGTGTGCACCCCTCTTGGCGTTCTTTAGGGCAACCAACCATTTATGATTTCCTCTGTGTGACCGTTTTAGTTTCGTTTCTGAAGGAACTGCTAATGTTTAGTTGTATTACTAGGTGCTAGGTGTTGTTTTGACTTGACAAATGGCCTTGTGTCTATGAAACCTCACTCCCAGCTGCTCTTTCTTCAGAGATCTGTATACCCTTTACTGTGTATGGATCTCTCCTGGGCGCTCAGCTATTGCAAATAAATAAATCACGACTTGACTCTGAACTCTTCATCTTTAGTTAACAATTTTATCCAACAATACCTGTACCTATTTCCCATTATGATGTTAAAAACCATATAAGAAACTAAATACAAATAATGTTCCAACAGACGCACACAGCCATGCATCCAGTACTCACGGTAGAGGGTTCTTCCTCCAGACTTCTCGGGCTTTGAGGGTTTGATAGACTGTCTTCTGCTTGCCTTCGGTGCCGTTCTCTCCCCCTCGGCTGCTCTGCATCACCCTGGAGAACTCGATCTTCTCATCCCATGTGCCCGACAGCACGTAGTGGGCCTTGCCGTCCTTGTCCATCACCACACCTGTCACCTGAGGAAAGATAGAGAAAAGGAGGAAATTATCAGGGCAGAAAGGTGCTCAGGGGTGTAGAAAACACGCCAGATGCTTTCACCAAAAAGCAGAACAAAAGGAAAAGTAGAACAAAAGGAACAATTTTGCTGTTAAGGCTGAATCAGCCAAAACATTCTCTGCCATTTCCCTACCTTCCTGGCCACATCTCTGGAGAAGTAGCTGTAGGGGGCGAACTTTAGATGGCAGCGGTCTCCTGTTGTGTGGTTCACCACATCTATTTCTCCTGACTGGCAGGGAAACAGAAAGAGAAAGATGAAGGAACAAGTGAATCGCTGACACTCTGCTGCGGGCAGGACTGAGCCTTGTGGTAGGCACTCTACTTGGTGAGAAAAAAGTCCCCCAAGAGAAAGTTTTAAATATCACTTATATAACAATTAGATAAATACTAGTTATTTTGAGGCATTTTGATGGTATTCCATGTTAGAAATGTGCCATTCTTGTCGAGGCGACTGTCAGTCTCACCTGATCGATCCATAGTTTGCCTACAATGATGTTGTGCACGGTGGTGGTAACTTTCTTCCATGTGTAGTGATTGTTGCCCTTCTCAAAGATGGCATGAATTGTGCCTGCAAGGAAGAGAAAAAGCAATCAGGGCAAACATATTTGTTGTTGGGTGTTCTGTGTCATGTACATGACAACTCATCTGTTATCGCTTATTCTGCTCCATTTATCCTAGGGCACATTCACACCACACCTGTTTATCACTTACCTAAAGGCATGATGGAAAGGTATTTTCCCCTGAACTTGCTGGCAACGGTGATTTCTTGCCTCAGGGTCCAGCCTCGATCAGAAATCGCATGATGTGCAGCTGCAGGGGGGTGGTGACTCACCTGGGGAAGATTTAGAAAGTGTGTCTGGTGCATGCTTCGTTTTAAAAGCATCCCAAACGGACGGCTTAGAACTCAAATTACGGGAAGAAATCCACTGAAAATCACCTGTTATACTACACACATTCACTGACGATAGGATTGAATGGTTTATCCCACTGGTCCGGTCTCACCTAAAACCTTTGTGTCTGAATAGAACCACTAAATAAAAGCTCATGCTCCAAATACAGCTTTGTTCACAGATGCCCGATCACTGGATTTGCTGCCTGAAAACACATTTATTGGATTATCATTTCATCTTCTTGCTCCTCAGAGAAAGACTCCTCTCTCCCCTTCTAAACAGACAGCTGCCTTTAGCCTCCATTCTGCCTCCTCCAACCTCTCCCCCACTATTGCTCCTGCCTTTCTCTCCTCTAAATATTAAATCTATCCCTTCATTTTCTGCCTACACCTATTCCTCCCGTACCTTTTTCCAATTTAAAAATGACAGCTTCCTTCATCATTCACTGTTCTCCACATTCTGTTTGTCCTGACCCAAATAAACTGCTTCCCTCCATACTTTTTCACCACCTCTCTCAATCCCCATTTTCCTCAGTTGTTATAACAAAAAAAGTCTTCCTGACATTCATCCCGTTCCCTCTCACTTCCTTGTGGTAATATCTCTCTCTCTCTCTCTCTCACCTGCTCGCAAAGGGAACGGTAGCCACTCTCTCTCCGGCGATCCAACTCATATGTCTCCCCCAGTAGGGGGTTGAAGGGCTTGCCAGTGCGGTGGACAGTGGTGGAGTAGGAGGAAATGGAGAAGGCCGCCACGTAGCACAGCTGCTCAAGGGAACTCTGGCACTTGGCCGCCTTATCGAGCAGTTCATGGTATTCGAGGTCCTCAGACAACCTCTGCAGCATGGATATGGGCTCATTGAAGTTCACCTGCAGAGATGAAAACAGAAAATGAAAATGAGCACTCACTATGTGGGTTATAAGACAGACACAAATTCATCTCGCTACGTAAAACACTTAAATGTTTTCATCAAATAAAAGAGGATTTGACCAGTGGATGACAAATAAGGGAAATACTGACAGGCATAGGGATCTTGGACAGCTCCTTGCCAATGCAGTTCTTCATGATGCTCCACAGGTTGAGGGAATAGTTGGGCTTATCTGGGATCCGGGTCCGCCTCTTCTTCAATGGCACAACCTCCTGAGAAGGGGACTCCTGGTTGATTGCTAGTGGCTCCTCGTTAAGCTAGGTATGACCAATAAGATAAAGTGGGAGACTATGTCAATGAGATAGAGCATTAAAGCTTTAACAAATCATAATAGTCATCTCTACAATGTCACAATACACTTCAGTATTAGGACAGCCAGACTGAGACGTACCGACTGATCATCGGGACACATTTCACTGTTGAAGCCGCTGATATTACTGCTCGACCTTCTGTTAAAACCAGAAAGAACAAAGCGATTCAGTAAAACTTCATAGTCATCTCAACAAACAGCATGACGTACAAGGAAATGGGGCGCGAAGAAGGCTGGTTAGACTGGTACGGGAAACAAAATAAACATTGAGGAACTCAAAACAAAACCTGCACGGGAATCGAACCACATGACATGAACGCGCGTTATACAAGGAACTGGGATAAAATAAATAAACCGTAGATAAGGAAAAGCAATGAAGAAGGCTGGGTAAGAGTTACACCTCTGGGAGCTTCTATCCCTGTTCCTGTATCTGTCGTAACCACATTTAACAGTGTGTGTACTGACTTATGGAACTGGGGGTCTGCAGGTACAGTGATAAACTCAGGGGCCTCCTCCATGGCATCAAAGAATTCGTTGTCGTCGTCCTCATCGCTTGCCTCGCCCTTTCCTGGCCCAGCAGAACCTTAAAAAAAAAGAAAAAGAAAAAATAGTTGTCTGTAATTGTTAATTTGGTTATTATTTGTTCAAAGGTAACTACCAACCAAAAATACTTTTCCAACGCTAGATGTCCCGATACTTCCATGACTATGGGAACCCTGCTGCCCACGATTCAAAGCAAGTTAATTACAGATCCCTGATGGTATGAAATTTCAAAGAACACTTTATATCACATTTCATTCTATGCATTTAGCCAACACTCATCCAGAGTGTATTACGACGAGTAAAACGCTTAAATACGCTTAAATTCCTAGTTCATCAACATTACAAGCAACCAATTCACAAAAGAATGATCGTGTAAGATCAAGAAAGAGGTGCGAGGCAAATCAATTAAATACAGAGCGAGATCGACAGGATTTTTTGGAGAACAAATAAGAGTGAGCAGAGGAGAGGGGATATGATTCAGTGGGGGAGGTGCTTCTTGAAAAACGAATTTACTGACTGTTTACTTACTAACTGTTGTTCTGACCAATTCTTCACTGTATCTTAGAAGGCAAAGCGCTATCACTCTTTCACCTGTGGGCCCAGGTTCAGCGCTGCCGGGGTGCTTACCCTTGTTGTCTGCAGCAGTGTTAGCCTGCGCGGCCCCTCTGAAAGCTCTCTCCAGGTGATTGTGCTGCTTGGCCAGTTGCTCTAGGGTTTCCTCCAGCCTCATCCGCTGCTCTCGCTCTGCCTGCAGGGCCTTCTGCCACCGCTTACTGTGGGCCTGCGCCAGGGCAAGGAAGTCTCGGCATGCCTATGAGGCAACAAATCACACAGATGCAACAGGAACCAGACCCTGGGACAACTGTTCATTCATACAAAATCCAATAACTTTAATAACTGATCCAGACCAAAAATTAATCCAGAAGAAATGAATGAATGAATGCATTTGAATTGGTCACTGGGCCATGGTCTTACTGGTACATTTTACATAGATATACTGATAGAGGGAGGAGATGACACTCACATTAATCATGGCATTGGAGGTGATGCGGAACAGTGTGGCTCTCTCCGTCACCTGACGAATTTTATCCCCAGCCTCTCCAGTAAGACGCAAGCTGTCCAGTTCTGACAAAGACCTGGAATCCATTGGTGCAGTATGTCAGAAGACTGTACTGTTCGTGTGTGTGTGTGTGTGTGTGTGTGTGTGTGTGTGTGTGTGTGTGTGTGTGTGTGTGTGTGTGTGTGTGTGTGTGTGTGTGTTGATAGTGTGGTTGGCTGTTCGTATATACATGCTTGGGTCATATGTGTTTTGGGTTCTCTCCATGAATCACCAAAAGGAGAACAACCACGAGAAACTCATTACATCTGCTTCCCCCACAGTCTACTAAGTAAAATGAAAAGAGAGCAACATAGTCAGAGACTGACCTCTGGAGGGCAGAGCCGTGTTTTGAGATGAGGTCATTACATGTGCTCAGATCCTCCACCTTGCTGCCCAGTGTCCTCAGTGTGGACTGGACTTCCGAGTTCTGTGTCCCGCCACCTTGTCCGGGTGGCACCGGGGGAGAGGACGTGGAGAAGTCGTCCCCAGAGTCATCTATGAAGAATCAAAAAGACAGCAGAGTGCTAAAGTTCAGGTTAAAAATGGTCAACAAGCACTTCTGTCATTCTCATATCATATCTCAATTTATGAAACAAATAGGTTCACAAAATAGGAATACTTTATTATACTTTACTCTGCCTTCTTTTTGATAGCTGTCTACTCTTTACCCATGTGTTTTACCTGACTCCGCCTGCATGCGGGCAGCCTTGGCTTTGGCCAGCTCCAGGGCAGTGATCCAGCGCTGACGTTCCACCTCACAGCTAGCTTTCAGGTGATAGGTCTGCGCCCCACCATTAGAGATGACAAAGTTGCAGGCATCATCTACAGCGATTGTTGCTGTGGCCAAGTTGATGGTGCCCCTGCACGTGTGGCCCATCTCTGCCTGGGTCCTGTTACACAGTAAAACAAAAGGCTTTAAATACTTTAAATACTTACTAAGCTCTGATTCACCTTAGAAATGTTGATCACAGATATGGTAGGGCTCTCTATCTCAATGGCATTCACTTTACAAGTTAGGTTATTCAACGTTAATCACAATCTAGTTTGAGAGTAATAAAACAGTAGTTACAGATACAGCCTTAAGGATTTCAAGAGTGACATGTTTGAGGCCATTTGTTACTGTATTCCATTTGTGTTCTGTACAAAATCATACCTGTAGTAAGACAATAACCCGTTGCTCAGGACAAACCATCTCCGTTGATATCCCTTGATATAATTTGTCCATTTGAACACCCATCCTTTATATGTGTCACCAGCTGGGGTTGGAGTGGGGGTCTTGGGCTCCGACATCACAGCCCCCCAAAGCAAGATATAGACTTGAGCAACCTTTGATAAAATATAAGTAGTTTAGAAGTTAAAGGGGAAGGCCTACACTTTCATACTGCACAATCTCAACATTTAATCAGATATTAACATTAATGATTTATTGCCAGTGGCTGCTATTGATGTTACATGGTGGTGTGTCAAGTCAAAGGGTAACATAGGAATCAGTACAGATTACGTAACATTTTGGAAGACAAACACACTGCTTTAAGCCTTAACTAGATGCACAAAACGTTGCAATGGTGTTATAATCATTTACTTTGAAAGTCTTTGGCTAAATTTCATAGAATCCCATTAACTTAACGCTTATTAACTGATCGATCATATTGAATGGGAAAAATACGTTTCCTACTTATCTAGCTAGTGTGACGTTAACCAACTCAATACATTAAAAAAACAGCCAACACCAAATCAAGAATATAACGCTAATTCAATTCTCAAAGATCTCAAGCTAATGTTGGGTTTGTCACTACAGGTTAGCCAACGTTAGTGCTACTTAAGCTCGGTGGGAGTAACGTTAAAGTTGACGTCGAATTAGCTCATCGAAAGGAAAAATGACAATGACCTTACATTAACATTAGCTGAAGACAACAAACGCAACTGATAGGGTTACTCAGTTTACTAGCTAACGTTTCTAAGTTTATTTCTGAGGTGCTAGATGGGTAGCGTTGAGCCAACGTTAGCTTGTTGGTTAGCTTTCAAACTCGCCGATGGCTGTGTTTACCTTGACGTGTCCGTAATAGGAGATCAGGCAACCAGACACCCGGTGAAGTCACGGCTAACTTTGACACCCATAAAGCCTAGCTAGCTGAGGGGGCTAGCTAGCTAACTGGCCAACACAGGTCAGCTAGAAAACAACCAACCAGACGACGTCGAAGACAGTGCTAGTGTGACTGTAAATGACAATAGCAACAATGAGTTTAATCGACAAAGCTAAATAATCGTGTGTATAATGTACATCCCACAGCTGCGTACGACGACAAAATCTAAAAGCTAGCTACATCTAACTAGGCTAATGTTAGCTCGTTGGTTACACCCGGTGCCACAGTATTCCGTCCCGTCTAGAAACTGACAGCTACGGTTTACCCTACTAGCTGCGTCAAGTCTGCCAAAAAGGCAACATAAACCCGGAAGGTTAAGCGATTTTCCTTCAAAGTAAAAGCGTAGAGTTTGTCGCTTTGCAAAAAATAATACGTGGGTATCGGAGGTTTACAGAACAACAAAATCGTTATGTCGTGTTATGAAAAGTACATTAAAAATGCGCTATTTTACAAAAGTGTTCTCCATAAATGCATTCTTTATTTTCACTTTGGTACGTTGTATTTTGCTCTTTGTTCGTCAATAAAGGTCTTATTTTGAACCGTTTTACCGGAAACCTATTTGTTATTATTCTGGCTGCCTTGACACTGGTATCTAATCTCTCTTCACCAACGGATATGCTCAATGAATTCTCAACGTAGCCCTTGCAGAAGAAATGCTGACAGGATCAACATTCTTCTTAAAATCAGTTTAAATCATCATAAAATATTCAATACGCATTTGGTAGAGTTTGTAGGTAGTTATACTTGGCTACGCTGTTAGCTAATGATGAAGATCGGACTGTTCAAAAGTTACATTTGTACTCGCATCTGGCAAAAAATAATATTTATTTCCACTTATTCTGTGTTAGATGTGTTTCCTAAATGATTACGACATAGTTTTAAAATATTTTAATACATTCTTCCTTCTTTGTTAAATCAGTGTTTTAGCGACAGTAACTTACTTGAAATATTTGCCAGTTCGTTTTATATATATGTATATGCAACCAATGCACTACTTTGGTTTGCTGTTATAACATTGTGATAACAATGTTTCACGGATAAGGGATGCACCGAGACTCCACTGTTCAACGCCAGGTAATAACGCGGAAAAAAATGCGACTCCGGTGGGACTCGAACCCACAACCTTTGAATCACCTCGCTAGTGTTTGCCTAGAAGTCCAATGCGCTATCCATTGCGCCACGGAGCCACCTGTTGCACGTGTTGGCCAAGTCGATATTAATAGGGACTTATCACTTATCATATAGTAAAGATTTTTTTTATATACATGTAATATTTATGTTGCTCTTACAGCAATAGCAAGGTCTAAATTTTAAAATAAGGTTGATATTAACATGATCTGATTCATAGAAAATACATAAAAGTTACAAAAGCCCCTTCACAAAATGTTATATTTTGTTGTACACTGTTATGATTTAATTTTTTTCTAAAGGTGTTTACTTGCTTCTTGGGTACATATAGCCTGATATTGATATTCAAATTATACTTATTTTAACATTATATAGACATGGGGGGGTTATCTGTGCCACTTACCATCTCTTCAATGGTAGATAATGGTAGAGCTTCCTCTAGTGGCTGGCTGCAGAACAAATTGAAACACCACCCGCCTCAAAATGATTCAATAATAACATAAAATAAGACATTTTTACTTACTAAACATAAGAAATATAAAGTCAATATGAAATTAGCCAATGTTATATTGGCTAATTAATGTGATTAGCTGTATAATACAGTTATCAAGCTAAGGATATTAGCAAGAAGTGGCTGATCTTTCCTCCTTCCTCCTTGAACTTGTAATTATTGTTAAACATTTCACCAATGACTAATGTGTGCTACCTTTTCACCAGTCAGACCAGTGGCCTGGTCACCAGGGCTTCTTCATCTTCCACAACCCATAACCCATAACCCTTGAGCAGTCTGACTGTGCCTTCTGCTGCAACCTGGACACTGAGTACCCCACCTACACTAACCTCAGGAAGAACAAAAAGCATAACAGCAATATTAGGTTCGCAGGCGCGCTCGTCCGTCGTATTAATCGCTAGGTGGCGCTAAAAGATGGTGCGGTTGTTAAGCCACATACCTTTATAATTATCAGACATCTGAATAACAGCCGAAGTTACACTATTTCGCCTTCAAAATGAAAGTGTCAAATTTGCAATTTTGAAAAGCCACGTTTATAAACGCAGCGGTTATTAATAAGGATTTTATGTAGACATTTTGACTGGAAGTGTTTTTCTGGCAGGCTTGCTAGCTGGCCTAACCAAGGAGGATTATGCTGTTTGTTTCCCAGACAAAGCGACAATTTCTACTTCTCCCTACTTCCGTTTTCGCTTAAATCCGTTCAGTCAGACTGGACTTTTTCCTTTTTGTCTGGGAGTTTATTTAATTAAGAAAAGCGACACCGCCAGCTTCTTCGTAAGCTACTAATATAGTTGTGACACTTAGATACGTTTTTAAATTAGTAAAAAAAAATGTTGGCGTTTCCGTTTCACGCATGCGTGTCATGGTGATGTGTGACTAATGAATACTCTTAAAGTCTCTTGCAGACATGATCTCGTTCATGTATTTCCTAGCTATCCTGAAAACTGACTATTCTGCCATACTAGTAATCTAATGTTACACATTTGTAAGCATCAATACGACGATTTCCGGTCTAGCAAACAGGGACTCCCATAGGCTGGAATTGGATCTGCACTATCTTGGTACCTCACAATCTTTGAGACATTCTACCAAGGGCGGAAGTGTCTGGGATTCTAGCCCATCCATCCAAAACAATCATTTTAAAGCGGACACGCAGTGAGCGCCGTCAGCATCTCCTCCCGTCGTACATTTATCACTCGGGTCTCCGTTCAATGTCGACGCACATTTTAATGTAGCATATAATCAGGGGCCATGCTCCCTCTGGTTAGGCTTCCACATCATACCACACATGCCTAATTCTTCGCAGGAGAACCGAGGAAGGAGAAATTGGATAATACTGCGCAGGAATCCATTTTTCACCACCGTGTTTTATGATAGGTCTGTGCAATCAGCGACATTTTATTTTTCCCTTCATCGCGGTAGGTGGACTGTAGCCGCCTCCCCGGACACAGGAAAGGATTAAGTTACTGCTGGTGGCGGCGGATTATTGTATCGGCCTTCAGACTCCTGTCACGCCCGAGTCTTTGGCGTTTCTTTTTCCAATTAAGAGAGGTTTCTCAAAACCCAGGTATTGTACTCGAAAATAATACGTGTGTTAACTACCTTGATCTCGCCGTTTCCCTTGAAACAACCCAATGTGGGATTAGACACGCCGTAATGCATCCCCTTTGTTGCTCACCCCTGTAATTCCTAAAAGACTCTTTCCAAACGCACCTTTCCGCTTCATCGATGGGCTGCTATGTTATTCTCCCCTACGCAAAAAAACCGAATAGCAATCCTATAATAAATTCTGTAAGGATACTGTGGAAAAATAAAGATTTTTATAGGAATATAGTGATGTTATAGTTGTACCACAGGTGATAAAACATACCATTAAGTGCCATAACATCACTATGAACTCACTATTGAGCACCACAGACACACTTTAAGACCCAACGGGAGTATTATAGTGGTTTATTGTCAGGGCTCTTCCAGCTGTACTTTGGTTTTTGCGCTGATATTAGGCCCCACTATCACACGTTGGTAAAAATGTAGAATTTGTACCTGCTAAAATGTAATTTGCTTTGACAACTGTGAAGCATTAGGAGGCAAACCTGTAGGTATTGAATTACAGTCCCTCCCCTCCCTCACTGGTCAGCTCTGCGTGCCCAACCCCCCTTCCCTTCTGTGTTTTGGTTTCAGGCGGATCATGCCCTTTTGTCCACTGAGGCCTGACTGTACTTTAGGCCCGCCTCGCAGTATGAGACAATTTGCCTGTTGTTTTGAATAAGACTCTCCTCGTTGTTGACATGCACGGAAAGTTGCTGGTTTAACTGGTTAACTCTTCTGGTTAACTGGTTTAACTCTTCCAGTGTGTGATAATCATCTGTGCCACAAAAAAACAAGAGGGTAGTTACTCACTTGATGAGAAACAAAGTGATTGAAATTGATATATAAGTGAATTAATGCTTGTATGTTACTTGTAAACATTCTTATTATGACCATTAATGAATGAATTATGAAATAAAATTGCTGCGAGGTCATCTGAAGCACATTGTTCTAACTTGGGCCACCCAGTTTGGTAGCTCCCTTTTTATAATGATAAAAAAAAAAGTGCACCTTGTTGAATTTAACATTTAATTCTGGTGTCATATTTAATATTTTTCTCCCCAGGAATGTCTTTCCGAAGAGGTGTGGTCAGACAGAGCAAGTTCCGCCACGTCTTTGCCCAGGCGTGGAAAGCCGAGCATTGCATCGACGATGTCAGAGTGTCCCGCGTTACGTGGGACAGTCCCCTGTGTGCCGTCAACCCAAAATTCATTGCTGTCATTGTTGAAGCGGGTGGAGGAGGGACCTTCCTTGTCGTGCCGCTCAGCAAGGTTCGACCTCTTATGCATATCCGACATCACAAAGTTCAGCTTAGATAAGCAGTGGGTCGATATTTTAAAGTGCTTCTGTTTTATCTTCCATCTCCTTGTGTTTTAATGGTCCTGAATTGCTCTGTACTAGTCAAAGCAGTATGTCAGGAACTGCTGAGTGGCTTCCTCCATGCTTCCTAATGCAAAGATCCACGACTAATAGTGGCCAGAGGGTTTAGATTCCCAGAATGTGTTAAAACGCGTCTGACAAAATGTCAGAATGTCACAATATTGTTCTTTTGTTTCTCCCACAGAGCGGCAGAATCGATCAGTCCTCCCCTACGGTGTGCGGCCATGCAGCGCCAGTGCTGGACATCCAGTGGTGCCCTCATGATGACAATATCATTGCAAGTGCCTCAGAGGACTGCACAGTAAAAGTAGGCAACACTTTCAAGGCCTGTTAATGCACTGTCCATTAGGCTTTGCCAATATCGCCCTTTTGTCAAATAGCGGATATCGACCAATCAGTGTCGCCCACGGCTGATATGATGGAGGTTCTTCCATGACCACCATGATAAACCTGCAGTCAAAATTTCTTTGCACATTTTATTTATTAATTTAATTGTTAAATAATGCTTTTTGTAAATGAATTCAACATTTAGCTTCCCTACCGTTGGAAGAGCTGCTAACCCTAAAATAATTTCATTAGTATGTGTTTTAATGGAGAGTTTTAGTGTCTCATGTCTCTAAATGCTGTTTCGGAGGCTTTTCCACTCTGCCAAGAATACAATTCTGGGGGAAACTGAATACTTGCAATTTTTAGGCATGAAAATGGAAAAATGTAAAGATCTTGAACATCGGCTATCGGCAGCTTCAGTACAAAAGCAGCTCTATCGGTGTCAGACTTCAAAAACCCATATCGGTCGAACCCTACTGTCCATAAAACACTGTTTTTGCCCTGCCGTGGTTTTGTTTGTAGGTGTGGCAGATCCCAGATGGGGGCCTGACTAGCCCAATGACTGAGGCTGTAGTGACCCTTGAGGGACACAGTAAAAGAGTGGGAATCCTGGCCTGGCACCCAACAGCTTTCAACATCCTCCTAACTGCAGGTAACCTAATCTTGTACGACGTATTATCAGACCGGTGAGGACGTTTGAGCTAAATTCTGCTCTCAGTAAATGTATAAAAAATATTTTTACTCGTAGACTCAAGTAAAAACTGACCTTCTCGGTCAAGCATGGTTGTGGGAGCGTCTGTTTTTCTTTCTCTGGACTTGGACGACTCAACATCATTAAAGGAAATCATTCTGAGGGAAACCAGAGAATTCATGAACAGACAGTCTGTGAGTCTGAGAGCTGAAGACAATGGTCCTATGTATTAAAGCAAATCTACCAAAGAATGGCTCATGAAGAAGTTTAGTGTTTTGGATTAGCCAAGTCAAAGTCCTGACCTAAATCCACCTGAGATGCTGTGACAGGACCTGAAGCGCCCTCAAACTTCACTGAGTTGGTCGAGTTCTGTAAGGAGGAGTGGGAGAAAATCCCTCCAGCAAGATGCCAGAGACTGATCAGAATTATTAAGAAATTAAGATTTAAGGTTTAGATAAGGGTTTTATAATGTTATTCCTCTGTAATACATGAAATATTGACCACCCCCTGTTGAGTTCACAAACTTCAGGCATGACTGTATATCAAGTTTAAGCGAAATTTGCCATTTAACAAATTTACAAAGGTCCTTTTTAGCTTTACAACAAAGGGTGTCAATTACTGTGATGACCATCTGTATTAGGTTAAAATAAACTATTTAAACAATCGCTTTTGAATCAGTGGCTTAGAGTTAATTATGGAGTTCGTTATTTTTTTACCACCGTTTCATATCTTTACCAAGGTTGCCAACGATCCTGGCCGGTATGTTGTCACCCCCGTGCTAAACATTTGACATGAGCAAGGCGACGGATACCCATTTGTAAACAGTGAGAGTTGAAGGACGGCTCTTCGCTTACTCAATCGGTGTTCTGTGACAGCCAGTTCATTTACTACTGCATTATACAAGCAAGGAATTGAATTTCCCTCCTCAGCAGTTCACAGCCTGCGATGCAAGTTTAAAGGAGAATGTGGTTTAACCTGAAAAATAATTACACTTTCTGTTGTATAGCTCCCGGGGTTTAAGACTATCCTACACAAGCACACAATATAACCTTTTCATTTTCCACTATATTTACACCTCTGCCTATAGACTGCCGCACTACGTTGAATGTTGTGTCCCCCTCTCTCAGGCTGTGATAACATGATGTGTGTGTGGGATGTTGGCACCGGGGAACTTGTGTACCAGCTCAGCGATGCCCACCCAGACCTGATCTACAGCGTCAGCTGGAACAAGGACGGCAGTATCATCTGTACCGTCTGCAAGGACAAGGCACTGCGTGTCATTGACCCACGGAGGGGCACCGTCCTCAAGGTGATTTCACATCTTTTTCACAGCCTCTCTCCTCGCTGGCAACTATAAACATTTTGCCTTTAGTGTGTATCATAGGCATGTCTGTTTATTAGCTCCTTGTTGAACTGCACATGCGTGAAATGCCAGTGGTAGTAAGCTTTAGAGGCTAACTAAGTTGACTTTTCTACTCCAAACTCTTTGTTGTCTCAGTAAGTCGTGTTTCTGAAAGATGAGAGGTGTTATCCATGACTCATAAAAAAAAACCTGTGTTACATTGTCAAGATGCTCACAGCTGGCAAGCATGTGGCTAAAGCTACACTAGTTTTCACTTGTGTATTCAGATTTTAATAACGACACAACATAGAAAAAAAGAGAATTATCTTCACAAAACACACATTGTATTAATATCCCTAACATGACCCTTAGGTAAGAGAGAAGGTCCATGATGGCACCAGGCCAATGAGAGCTGTGTTCCTCGCTGATGGGAAGATCCTGACCACAGGCTTCAGCCGTATGAGTGAGAGACAATTGGCCTTGTGGGATACGGTAAGTCTGACCTATCACCTGACATGTCTACTTGACCGACATAAATAAGCAATTTCAAGTAGTATCATGTAACTACAAAAGGAGAAGGCCATCAGCCCTGATGTCGTCAAATCAACGGTTGTTGTTTTTTTTCTTACA
Organism: Gephyroberyx darwinii; assembly: GCA_900660455.1. Taxonomy (NCBI): domain Eukaryota; kingdom Metazoa; phylum Chordata; class Actinopteri; order Trachichthyiformes; family Trachichthyidae; genus Gephyroberyx; species Gephyroberyx darwinii. Next base: position 14,303 of record CABFOQ010041671.1, read on the forward strand.
GAAAGATCTCTCTGAGCCAATGGCAGTACAGGAGATGGACACAAGTAACGGGGTTCTTCTACCCTTCTATGACCCTGACACAAACATGATCTACCTTTGTGGAAAGGTATAACATATAGAGGAGCCTGTGAGGAACACTAATTCACTCAGTTGGTAACATTCAGTAACCGTTAGATCCTTATCTTTTCCTTTCCTTTTTTGTCAGGGGGACTGCACCATCCGGTACTTTGAAGTGACAGATGAATCCCCATATGTTCATTTCCTCAGCTTGTACAGCAGCAAGGAGCCTCAAAGAGGTGCAGGCTTTCTTTGTAAAAGAGGGGTTGATGTCAACAAGTGTGAAATTGCCAGGTAAGTAAGTTGTTGTGATGCTTTTATGTCCTTTACACTCTTGCACATTCATGCTACATCAGATGATTTATCTCTTGCTATTTTGCAGGTTCTACAAATTGCACGAAAGGAAGGTTGAACCCATCTCCATGACAGTACCACGAAAGGTAAACCATGCACACCCTTTGAGACTTAAAACTAATAAAACAATTAACTATTTATTATGACTTGCTATGGGAATACTACTCCAAGCCTGCTCTATGCACAGGATTTCCATTCAAAGGTGTATAGTAAAAATATCTTTTCTATTCACCCCATTCCCGTCTTGCCACCTCAGTCAGACCTGTTCCAGGGAGACCTGTACCCAGACACAGCTGGCTCGGAGCCCTCTCTCCTGGCTGAGGACTGGATTGCTGGGCAGGATGCATCCCCCCTGTTGGTCTCCCTGAGCGGTGGGTACACAGCTCCTCCGTCCAAGCACAGGGACACCCTCAGGGGCAAGCCCACGCTTGTCTCGCAGGACTCTGGGGCAGGGGCGGCCACACCTTCAGCAGGCAACGCCGCTGCTCCCACTTCCACCTCTGCCACCGGGGAGGCAGAAGAAGTAGCATCACAGCCAAGAGTGGTGAGAGAGATGGATGGAACATCTGAAAGGACAAAGAAAGAGGTAAGTTAAAAGAATGAAGTGTTTTATTATTTACTTTTTTTCATGGCCAAATTATTTCCTTACCCCTCTCTTGCTCCCTCTCTCCTTACAGGACGACGTCTTGAACGAGTTGTTAGCGGAAATGAAGGCCTTGCGTGCAGTCGTACTCGCTCAGAGCCAGAGAATTGAGTTGCTGGAGAGGCAGCTGGCTCGCATCGAGGATGGGGACGTATGAAGAGGAGGGAGCACCACTACACTCGAAGGGCATTCTTACATAACTGCATAGACCATAGCCTTACTAGAATCAACAGTACTTTAAGCTGTGTGAGTGGGAGAATGTAGTTTGAAGTGTAGGTTAGTGAGTAACTGTGAATCACAGTTGCCTGGAACCAGGTCACCCATAGTGAAGGAATAGAGACTACAATTTTTTTTCACAATTCTTTTATAGACAGTGGGTGAGAAAGGGATGTCGTCTGCATATAATAATAATAATGGTGATAGGTAATGTTTTTCTCATGAAGGTTCATTATAGCAACATATTGATGGTGCATAGAGTGCAGCTTTGAGGTTCACAAAGTATCACCTTAGGTAAAATGATTGAGTGATATGAAATGCATCTTAATTTTGAAGGGCTTTGGTCAACTTGACATGTCACAATAGCATATAAACAGCATCATATTAAGGCAAGTGGAGACTTTACCCTGAATTAGTTTGACAAAATGATGAATTACCTGCAATATTCTTGTTTTTTCTCTGAAGCACTCATAAAATGTATCCACTAGGGTTGTTTAATCAGGTAGTAAAGCTGCTAAATTGTCATATATCAGACCCAATATTGTTGACTCATTCATGCGTGGCTTGTACTTTGTTTTACTACTTCATGATAGGAATCCGTGTAAAAGGTTAACGGTAGGAACATCTGTCAGTGCACAAATAATGATTTTGATAGCGAGCATAGTGTGAATGGGAGTTGATGCAAATGTAGTTGAATATTTCTGTGTATTGTAACTCTGTGTGGTCTTTGCGTCGAAAGAAAAGGTAACACTTGTGATCTTGTACCTCATGTTGTCAGGATAGAACAACAGCTTTGTGATGTCACAAGGTTTTCTGTGTGATGTCATAAGGCCAAAACTCATAGCAGTAAGTTGTGTGTCCACTGAACCTCTCTTCCCAGCACTGGCTTCTTCCCTGTCTCTCCTTTTTTGGTTGGAAAGGATGGATTGTTATGAGCTCCCAGCAGCACTGGGAGCCTGGCGGATTTTTAGCATGCACAGCGCTAGAACTTAATAATACTTCAACTTTTACCAAAAGAGCGCCACACTTCGCACTTTTCAGTAGTTGCTTAGCAACAATATGAGCTACAACAAGCGCTTCCCCCATGCAATTGTTTAGAGCCATCAGCTAGAACCGAGGTGCACAGTGGACACAGGGACTAAGGTGTGCTACATACATATACAACACTAGTTACAGTGAGTAGTAAAACATGTAATATGTTATTCCAAACAGCAGTTCAGAGAGTGCTTCCAAGGCACAGGAAAGAGGAAGTTGAAGTTTAAATGAAGTCTTTATAGTCTTAGGGTAATGTAGAGGCAGCTTGATATTGGTGTTTCAAGATGGAAAGCTCAAGAGTGGTCTTTAAGAATGATTTTCTTTTTTGCATTTATCTGTTACCTTGCCCTTCAGTCAAGGATACTGTAACCTCTGGTACATTCCACATCTATTGATTACTAAGGTAACTGATATTTCTTTATGCACTGACTTCCCGAAACTTTTATCTGTGTGGTTGTAAACCAGTAGCGGATTAAACGAGACTGCACTGTGCAAATCCAATAAACATTCATTCCTCTTTTGTATTTATGGAATGGCTTTTTATTAACCATAAATAATGTTCTCTTCAAGATCAACTATTGGTGGAATTTGCTCCTAATGGACATTGTCTGACTTATCACAGAAATCAGTTCTCCAACATGGTATGTATATTAAAAACATTTCAAACTGACTCACAATACATCCTACAATTGTCGGTGCGTGTCAGAGCAGAAACTCTGCCATGAAGTCCAGAGGTATGGAGATCTGGGGAGGGGTAGAAAACAATTTCTAAACTGTTGGGAGTTCACAAGAGCACAGTAGGCTTCATTATCGTCCGACCAAACTGACCAACCAGACAAGAAGGACCTTGGTCATGGAGTTCCTTCTAGAAAGACAACAGTCAGTGCATCCCTCTGAGAACATGACGCAAAATATTCTCCGGTCTGATAAAATGTTCCACTGTTAATCAAAGCACTCTTGTCTGTCAGCTCATCACCCAATTAACAACATACCTACTGTGATGCATAGTGGAAGTACCATGTTGTGTATGTGTGTGTGTGTGTGTGGGTGGGGTGGGGGAGCTGTAAAAAGTATGTAAAAAGATAAACCTGAACCTAAGATTGCACTGATAAACTATTTCCACATCCTTTATTACATAGAGTTACTAAACTTTACTGTTAGGTTTTTGTGCAGCTTGCAATAGTGGGTGTCGGGGCTGTGCCTGGCCCCTGAAGTGAATAACAGGATGTGGTCAACTTGTTCATGTTCATTAAGTGATGTGCTGCTTGGCAAACTGATCATTGCTATTGACAGCTGGAAACATCCCAACTCCAGAATATAATTTTCATGTTTGCACTTGAATTGAAGGATTGCACGGCTCTCTATGGTTTGAGACCATGTTGTGGCGCTCGGGCTCATGAAACACTTTCAGAACCTCTTTCGTTTTCAGTGAGAAATTACCTCTGGTTTTCTGGATCCAATACAATTTCAATTTCATCCAACACTGGCGTCATGTTCACCCCGTTGCACTTTGTGGGCTTGAGGTGTTAACAACAACTCTTATTCAGTCAACGTAGCCTAACTTAACCGCATGGGGTTGAAATCTCTGAAAATGTTGTATATTCTTTGCCGAGTGCTTTACATGCATTCAAAATACACCTATCATTTTGAGGAAAATTTCTTCTTCCTCTTTTTATATATATATATAGATACACATCTGCTTATTTCAAAGGTTTCATTTTTCCACCACACCCTTCTTGATGAGTTGTCTATCATCTCATCTGTGCTTTCACTCCCTTCTGTCTCCACCTCCCTTTAAAAAGGCTCTGCCTTGCCCTTCCTTCTTTACATTAGTTAACGCATCACCACCTCTCTCTCTTTCTCACACACACACACACACACACACACATACACTTTAACGCTCTGTTAAGAACTACACCCACTGATACAGGCCAGTGTTCTGCTGGCACTACAAATCATCTCCCCAACTTAGATACTGACAAATTGGGTAAGTTTTTGTTACGTTTACTTCCTTTCTTATATACTTGTATTATTATTAATAACCTCTTAACTTGTTTCTAGTTCCATTGTAATGTAAATGTCTCAAGGTCACATTCTCTTTACATACTCTCTCCCATTCCCATGATCTTAATTCTTAATTCTTCATTTTTAGTTTATCTACTTGAATTATGAACTCAAAGTATTGTGCTTGTGAAATGATTATTACAACAGTATTGCAGGCAAAATGAATGTATCACTTATATTGCCTCCCAGTTTCAGTTGCCTTTTGATTGCACCTACTTAAAATATTATTTTTTACATTATGTAGGTTAATGCATGTCTGAGCTTAGACCTAGAAACCAAGACTAAAAGTGTCTTGCCATTGCATGCAAACTGACGTCTAATTATCATTTAGACAGGAAACCAGCAACACTGAGGGTATTTGCTAGCTTCCTGTCACTCAGTCATACCACAGAGTCTCTAGTTGTACAAAATCAAGGCCCTGCAGATACTTCCTGTCAAAGTGGTGTTGCATCTTCAATGTACATTGCAATTACAAGCCTGCGGTTATGTCAGCTAGCGTGGCATGGTGCATTTTCTACTGTAATTGAGTCAGTATGGTGTTAGCTCATGACAAAGTTGAATGTTCAGGATTAAATAACTTTATTGCACTTTCATTGACTTTATTTAATTTAATGTTTTGTTTTGTTTTTCAGATCCTGAATGTAAATTCACTAATGGATCTCCTCCTGAAAACATCACATTTTCTTTGAAGGAAACAGCATTTCTACTGCAGAATTGACTCTATAACTGTGGGGACAAGCCAGAAGGATTTTCCACTTTGCAGTGAACTTCTCAAGAAGGTACAGTACATGTCTAAATCAAATCTGACCCAATAATGAAGGATTTACAGCCTGACAACACCAAGAGGATTTCGCATGTTCTGATTAACTATCTTGAAAAGATATGCTAGTGGAGGTCAGCTCTATTCAGACCGGGGTAAATAATATAATAATAATAATAATAATAGTATAGTATAATAGTATAGTATAATAATAGTATTGTAATAGTAATAATAGTATTTGTATTTTAGTATTTAACCTGCTTGCAGTACCAGATGTGTGATATATGACATAATATTGTACCACATAACCCCCATCTGGTACCATAATTGGCAGAAACAAACCTTTAAAAGTATTTGCAAATACTATTTGATCCAGGTCTAATTCCATTCTAGCAGGTGAAATTAAATTATTAACTTGAAAAGCCACTAAACAGCTTTGTAGAAATGTATTAATTGTGATAATTTCTTTGGTGACCATGCTGACTCAGAAGTCAAAGAGTAACCCATTTCTCTGTCTCCACTCTAGGCATGAATTCATCTAAGGAACCAAAGATCACAAATACAAGCAATGCCAATCAGACTGTGCTCATCCTCTTTGTCTTCCTCGTTTTGCTAGTTTTCTTGTTGATCTTCTTGTACAAGAAGTTGAACAAGGACACCAATGGAGAGTACACTGTCCGCCGCATGGTGTATAAGGAGGGAGGGGTCAGGGACCGGGTGAGGGGTGCTGCCATGGTCCTTGAGACCCGCCTTGGGATGAACCTGTGGCCTCGCAGTGATGAAGAGGAAGATGCAGCAGAAATGCAAAAACTGCAAGATGAGGAGGGGAGGGTGGAGAGGGGTAGCCAGAGAAGTGAAAGTGAGGGTGAAGAGGAAGATGAGGAAGAGGAGGATGAGGAGGATGAGGTGGAGGAGTGTGGAGAGAGGAAGGGAAAAGGAGATGACTCTTCAGATGATAACTCCAATTTGGAGGGCTCGGACCTGAGGGAGCAAGCCGAGTTCAAGGATCAGGAAGAGGCAGAGGAGAAAAGGGAGGAAAAGGGGGAGAACATGGAAGATGGAGAAAGTAACAAGAAAGGAGAAGTAAGTGGGGGGGCTAGTTTGTTGATAGACATAAAGCAGTTCTCTGGAAGTGCCATATGGTCTGAAGAAAAGAAAAATGAGGACAATGACAATGATATCACTGAATTGTGAGAACAGAATCAGAGGACATAAAAGACAAGGGAGACTCACCGCGATTTAAGAAGCAGAGCTAATTCTGCTTCTGTTCAGATAGTATGATAGCGGTGGTGACGTCACTGAACCCGCTACAGACATGAACGCTGAATTGTGTGTATAAGAATTTACCGTCTATAATGCAAACCGGAGAGGCTTGATCAGTTAAGAACTTCAAGTTGTTTGTAATATTATGTATACATTAGATATTAGATTACAAGCTGACTGTATATATATTTTTTTGCTATTTCTTCAAATGTTGCTTCTACTTGGTAATGCAAACCATTAATGGGCTTTCATGCTATCATCATATTCATGCTTAAGGTGAAAGTATTTTAGTAAGTGGGAGACACATTTTTCATAAAGTGGCCTTTTATGGATAATTTGTTACAGTGGGGCTTGAGCGGGGAATAAAGAAATGGGGCTTCTGCCGCTATGAAAAAACAACTATGGTAATCTGATACTATTTTTTCAAAGGATGCCATATAAATATCACAGCAAAACTATAAACTATATAATATCCTATAGAATTATGAATATTATAAGAATACAAGACTAGGACTGCAAGCATTAATGAACGGGGCCAGCCTGAAGAAAAAGAAGAACTAAGAAGAAGAAGAATATGAAAAATAGAAAGAAGAACATTCATTCTGGTCAGCCACCAGAATGAATGTTTTCACACATGGCACCGTTAGGCCTTTCCTGCCCTATAAGGGCAGAATTCAAAATAATCTCTAAAATTCAGTTTCAAATATAAGATTATGGTAATTGGCATACTTTATATAGTCAATATGTACATGTTTGTAATTTGTTACAAAGATTTGACACTCCATAAGTGACAAACTGATGTTTAAAGATACTCTATTTTCCATTAACTATAATTGTTTGCGTGAGGGCAGCATTCACAATACTGTCAAAAATTTATTTTTGGAACTGAAAGTCTGAGATTGGGCATATTTAATCTACTACGACTCGAAAAGTTTGGAATTTATTCTCGTAGGTACCTGACATTTATTTAGCGAGAACCTTCAGTGACTTACAGTCAGACATTTTCATGCACTGTGAGGACTTGAAAAAAAACCCGTGGATGTTTTATTGGTGAGGGTCTGAAGATGCTGTATATGCTGTTTCGTGTATTTTTATGCATGGGAAGTCAGTTTTGATAAGAAGAGGGAGAATAATAATACATAGAAATCCAAGAGGGGCAGTGATAATGATACCATGGGAAATAAAAAGTACCATTAAGTACGATGGGGTCACTATAAACTCACGATTGTGTAAAGACAAACAGTAAGTCTCTAATATCGTTATTCTTTTCCTTATGGGGCGTTGTAATTAGTACGAAGTAAAAAAAAAAAAAAAGGTCGTATGTGCGTTTGCTTTCCTTAGGCAACATGCACTAACTAAAATAAAAATAAAAATTGTTTGTCTACTCTATGAATAATCCATATAACACAGATCTGACCAATGGGGATGTAGCTCAGTGGTAGAGCGCATGCTTCGCATGTATGAGGTCCCGGGTTCAATCCCCGGCATCTCCACTCCTTTTGAACCGTTTGTGAAATCACAGTAACAATGATCATTATTAGGATATGTAGTTCATTAAGGTAAATATTCATCTGACCAATTGAAATATTTTCTTCATACATTTTATGCTTTAATAAAACGGACAATGAATGCCAGATGAAACAATTCATGATTCGCCAAGCTTTCGGCGAGAAGGAAGAATTGCTTGAATCTGATTGGATACTCGAGGTTTTTGGGGCGTGGCAGTGTGCATGCTAGTCCCCACACGCACACAAATGTCAAACACATCTTTTGGCCGGAGAAAGGCCTACCAAATTATTTCCAGTGGTGTCTCCATCTCTTCGAGTGGTTCTGGGTTAACAAGCCGGTGGAGACATCATGAATGACCCAACCATATCTATGCCTAGGCCAAAATAGAGCAAAATAAATCGCAATAATACATCATCAAAGCAATTATGTAACCAGAATCCCTGGACCCCCCCCCCTCAAGACTGAAGCTGCAAAACCAAGACATTCCTACAGAGCGAGATGGATTATCGCTAAAGCAACCACAACATCCTGTTAAACAGTGTTTTGGCTTTGATTGGAGATACTGGAGGCGATCTAACCCCTACACTGGTAAATATGTCAGTTATTTGCTTTCAGAGTTCAAGACGCTCATCCTCTGAGGTGGTCCCGGCAGCTCCCGTTACACAGCCTACATTGTAGTCGCGTTGTAACGTTTTGGTAAAACAGAAAACTCCGAGATATAACGTCGCGCGATCAAAGCGAGTCTGTCACAGTAACCTACTTCACGAGTGCCGCACCACCAGAAGCATCCCAAATTGCATTTTCTCTCACCCTAACTTGATTGTGCCGGAGAAACGATTTCAGTAGACGTCACTTATCTGCATAGGGAGTAAAATGCACCGAACCTGCGAGCTTTGTCGCCCTGAAACATCGCCTGTGTGAGAAAAGATCGGACTAATTGCTGCGTGCACAACACACAAACATGGAAGGTACGGTGTTATTAAGCATATCTCCAGAGACGGGAGGCACATCTGGCTTGCAAAAGTGTCCAAGATGGATGCAGGGGCAGGGATGCGCGGCGCAGCGGCGGGGTATGTTTAAATGACCGGCCCGTGCCTTGCATTCATGCCTCGTTTTGTGTTTGTATTTGCAGGAGTAGGATGTTACTAGCATCCGCCGTAGTGGTATGGGAATGGCTGAACGAGCACGGACGCTGGCGGCCCTACAGCCCGGCTGTCTCTCATCACATCGAGGCAGTCATCCGGAGCGACCCGCGGAGTGGTAGTGTTGTCCTCGGCCAGGTGGACTCTCGCCTCTCGCCCTACATCATCGACCTGCATTCCATGCACCAGTTCCGACAAGACACAGGTAAGAGAGCGAGGGATGCAGGGTAGGGTGTAACGGTGGGGGATAGGCGTGGAGCCAGGCCCAAGCTGCAGGCCTGTTTACTCATGTGGAGGCTACTTGGTCTTTCCGAGGCCGGCCTTATTTTGATTATTGTCCAAATGTTGGCACTGTGATGTGATGGTGATATTTTGCTGCAAAGTGGTCCAGGGATTTGTTTCCTGCGGGGTTTACATTCCACCTGACACATCACATAAATCCTCTTATTTTTAATATAAATAATTGATTGGAGGGCGGGAAAATGTGTACTTCAGGGTCCCCAAATTCATTCTCCAATAGGCTGCACCTCTTTCCTGAACTACCTTTCATTTCGCTGGGAATGAATGAAGGGGACTGGGAGGTATTTCAGTATTTGTGGTTACTGTATCTCAGCAGTATTGAATACTCAGTGGTGAGTCATGGGAGGAAGACCTGTGTGTCTGTGTGTGTGTGCGTGTGCGCGCGTGTGCACGCAGGGGGCATTTAGGGCATGGTAGCAGATGAACTGTCATAGTCGCAGACACAGTGAATAATATGCCCCTCATGATGATCAATAAAGATGAGAATATGCCATACTGAATATACTACAGAATATACTTAAATATGATATACTTAAATTATATACTACCTTTTATTAAAAAAAATACCTTGTTACCCTTGTTACCTTGCACAAGCCAAAGCCTCATATCCATCTAGATGGATGGGTCTGGTGCATTGCATTCACATTAACTCAACATTTTTAATAACAACAACAAGGAAGGGAGGAAAGCAGGGTGTCATGAGACAAAGAGGGGAATTATCAGACGTCTAACTTTGGCCAAGATCTCAATGTTGCCCTTCTCTCTAAACTTTGGCTGACAAAAGCCTTTGTGCAGTTTGCAGCCTTCCAAGCCTGCGAAAAAAAAAAAAAAAAAAAAAAGCTGCAAGGGTGGGAAACAGGGGGTAGGGAGCCCCAATCTAAATATGAGAGAGAGAGACAGAAAGGAGGGTGGGGGTGTGAATTTCTGAAGTCTGAGGTCATTGATGAAATGAGGCTGATGGGTGCGGATTTGATGAATGAATTACCCCGTTGTGTCCCTAGCATTGTTAAATGTCTATACTGTATCCCATTTGAAGTATAAATATAAAGCTTTTTAGGATGGTTTCTATTTAGCTGTTACAAGATGTGTTGCATACACAACTGTTTCTGTTCCATATAGATTTTGTTTTTGTGAGGATATTTTTCAAAGGGCCACAAAGACGTTTTGCGTTCACTTTTGTCCTAATTTATGCCTTGAGCATTATTTGACTCACCACTTTCACATTGAACTTGGAAGTCAGAGATTTATCCTGAACGGGCTTAATATTCTTACAGAGAGAGGAATCCAACCCAGGATATTTGGGTCATGAGAGACTGTTGTGTGAATAACGGAAGTATTCTAAAAGGTTTTGCTTTAGGTGTCAAACGCTGTTTCCACTGAAAAGTGCCCTGTGTCGACTGCTGTTGTTGCCGATCATTTAAATGGGAAAGATTATATTGTATCTGAACTGGTGACGTGCACATGTGAGGTAGGAGGAATTAAAATCTCAAATTGAATTGACAAAACAGATTCATGATCCCCAAAAAGGTTTAATTTCTGTCTTTGAAATAAAGCTTATCCATTTTAGAGCAATTTATGTCCGCTTTGTGTTCTAAACGCAGGATTTGGTATGGAAAAGGCTGTATGAAGAGTTTCTCTGGACACCCTGGGAAAGCAAACACAGCCGGCTTTGGGTCGGATCAAGGCTGACAGCCAATCAGAATTCAGAACACCGTGTGCTGTTACCAGGGGCAACCTGTTTGCCTGTTTGCCCAAATTCTTAGCGAACGCACACAGGCATGTTGAATTTGTTAGGGTTGTAATCTACTTGTCCACAGCAAATATTACTGCAGCCACGTATCCAACAAACATTTATCTCCTCTTTCACCCGGCTGTCATCCCAAAACATTGCGGATGCAGTTCAGCTCAGTAGTTAATATAGCTGAGTCAATAGACTCGGTCATGCCAAAGGAAGTCTGTGGTTCAAGCTGACTGTCCTGAAGATGCCTAGAAATCTGAATTTAGCTGTCAGTGTGCCTCTGTGGTGTGCTATCCATAGAAGTATATATCTATATTTGTATGTTACATGTTATTACACTAGAGTGACATGTTCATAATGTGCATGTTTTATGTATGTCCTGGCCCCGCAGTGGTGGAATGAACTCCCCACTGATGTCAGGACAGCAGAGTCGCTGCCCATCTTTCGCCACAGGCTGAAAACCCACCTCTTCTAGAAACACTACCCTGACCCTTCCTCTTAGCAGTTGCTTATTTGTTTCACTTACTTGTCTGATTTGTTTAAATAAAAAGTAGGTAGCTAACTTATTGCACTTTTACCTCAGCACTGGTTCTGCTCTTAGATGCTTGTTTAGGAAGGAAATGCACTTACGATTTCTGGTGACTAGTAGTTCTCTTGCCTACCTATGTTGAATGCACTTATTGTAAGTCGCCCTGGATAAAAGCGTCTGCTAAATGACTGTAATGTAATGTACTGACACCTGTCCCTGTGCGCTGCCACAGGTACCCTTCGACCGGTGCGACGTAGCTTCTACGACCCCACCTCAGCGCCAGGCCAGGGCTGGTTGTGGGAGTGGGAGAACGACGCTGGGAGTTGGACGGCCTAC